>JAJEJO010000290.1:146231-201231 GCA_020662805.1 Glaucomys volans
CAGAATACTACGGGTAGTAGGGGTGACCAGGAGGGATCACTGACCAAGAATGTGAGTTCTGGAATCTAAAGGCCTATGTGTAAACCTTGACTCTGCTGCTTAGCAGCAGTGTGACCTTGGGCAAGTCGCTTAGCCTCTCTGTTCCTTAGTTTCTTCAACAGGTTATGATAATCTTAGCTCATGGGTTTGTTGTGATAACTAAATGAGGTAGTGCATTTGAATAGGACTTCACATTACATTTAGCAAGTTGTTCAGCAAAATGTGGATCCTGCTTACAATAGAATAAAAAGAAATGGCACCCAGTTAGAGGAATCATAAAGGCTCCTTTAAAGAGCGGGTTCTTTGGATGAAGAGTGGTCAAAAGGTGCTCAGTATTGGATATGGATGGCCAGAGACAAGGAAGGGAATTCCAGAAACAGAAAAGGAGTGCATGGAAACAAAGGAAAGGGAAAGAGGGAGCATCCTGATGGAAGATGTGCAGTTCAGTACGGCTGGAATGTGACAGAGTACAGGGAAGTTGCTAGAGAAAAAAACTGAAGAGGGGAATTGGCCTTGGGACTCTGAAAGCCAGGTTTCAGAAGTAGGATCCCAGATGGCAGCGTGCAAGGAGCACCTAAACTGACCTGGGGTGACCCTGAGCCGAGGTACACTTTGTAAGGAGGCATCTGAAACCATCTGTCTCAGGACAGATTAGAGAAGGTGCCCACAGGAGCTACCTGGTAAAGGCAACAGCATCACTGAAATACCCTTCCCCCACCCCTCCAACCTCCAACCCATGGGCCAACAAGGTGCCAAGAGAGGCTTCTGCAGAAAGACAAGTGTCTTCAGTGGAAGCCTTCCAATGCCCCGGGGTCTCTCCAGGCTCCTTTATTGCAAATGGGGAGCCTAAGGCTATGGCTCTCTTTCCTTCCCAAACAGGCACAATGGATTTGGGCAGAAGAAGCGCTACACTAAGAGACCTCACGGACAACACCAAGAGTTTTCTTCCTGGGCTTTGTTTCCCTGACTCATCAAAAAACCAAAACCAAAAAACCTGAATTAGATGAATGTCAATCCACCTTCAGTCATTCCCTGACTACCTTCGGAATTCTTCTGCCACATCCACATACCCCATTTATTAGCATTTCTTTCACCTTTCCCAAGTGAAACCACTTGTTTGTTTATGCTTAAATATTTACATATGAAAGGAAGAAATCATTCTACCACAGACATAAATAGAAAACTTCTACTACTTTTTCCAAATAGAAGGCAACTGCTATAAAAGGAAAGAAACACACACAATCAAAACAAAGCATCATGAAAATCGAGCTACATCCTCTTGTTCTTTCTTTCTTTGGAGGAAAGATTGGCAAGTATACATGAAGTAACATACAGAACCAAGCTGAGAAATTCTCTTCAAGGTAATCACAATGATTACAAGAGGACTGAAGAGAAAACACATTTCTCAAAATAAGTTCACTGTTATTGAACAGGGTACCCCCTAAAATCTTCTCTGTAGACCAGACTCAGGTTCTATCAGAGCTTGGCAAACGCCATTCAAAATGATCTCTAAGAATCCTTCTTCCAGTTCATTTTTCTTCTCTCTCTCTCTTTTTTTTTTTTTTTTTTTTTCAAATATTCTGTAGTTTCATCTATCAGGTGCTTTAAAAAGTTTAGGAGATCAAAAAGATGAGATGAATAAGGAATGTTCACTGCTGCCATCAAAGAGTTCCCATCCCGTGTCAGGTCATCTGGGAACCCATTCACCATGGCTGAACATTTTCCTTGTCTGCTTCCCTTTCCTGTGTTTCCCAAAACAGGCTGGGCCACATGATCACTGTGGGCTCTTCCAAATCTAGCTGTTGGAAACTCAGTAAAGTCAAGGTGGGAGAATTTGGGGGTACAGAGAAAGTTAATACTGGAACTAGGGCAGGGAGGAGTTCAGGTAACTACCTAGGCAGATTGTTCTGGGGGAAGGGTAAGTGCTAAGATTGCCTGACTTAAATAGGAAATGAGCTCGAACTATCTCTGCTTGCAGAGGACATGATTCTATATTTAGAAAACCCAAAAAACTCCACCAGTAAACTTCTGGAACTCATAAATGAATTCAGCAACACAGCAGAATACAAAATTAACACCCATAAATCAATTGTGTTCCTATACTCCAATGATGAATCAGCTGAAAGAAAAATTAGGGAAACAATCCCATTCGTAATAGCCTCCAAAAAAATAAAATAAAATAGAATGCTTAGGAATCAATCTAACAAAAGAGGTGAAGTATGTGTACAATAAAAACTATAGAACACTAAAGAAAGAAACAGAAGAAGACCTTCGAAGATGGAAAGACTTCCCATGTTCTTGGATAAGCAGAATTAATATTGTCAAAATGGCCATACTACCAAAAGCGCTATACAGAATCAATGTAATTCCGATCAAAATTCCAATGACATTCTTCATAGAAAAGGAAAAAGCAGTCATGAAATTCTTTTGGAAAAATAAAAGACTCAGAATAGCTAAAGCAAATCTTAGCAAGAAATATGAAACATCATATTACCAGTACCATCATATTACCAGTACCAGCATCACAGTACCAGACCTTAATTATAGTACAGAGCTATAGTAACAAAAACAGCATGGTATTGGCACCAAAATAGGCAAGACCAATGGAATAGAATAGAAGACACAGAGACAAACCCACACAAATATAATTATCTCATACTAGACAAAGGCACCATAAACACACACTGGAGAAAAGAAGGCTCTTCAGCAAATGGTGCTGGGAAAAATGGAAATCCATGTGTAACAGAATGAAAATTAATCCCTATCTCTCACCCTGCACAAAAATCAACTAAGTGGATAAAAGACCTAGGAATTAGACCAGAAACACTGTACCTATCAGAAGAAAAAGTAGGCCCAATATTTTAACATAATGGCTTAAGAACTGACGTAGTGAACATGATTCCTTAAGCACAAGACATAAAATCAAAAATCAATAAATATGATGGCATCAAACTAAAAAACAGCAAAAGAAATAATCAAGAGAGTGAAGACAGAACGTACGGAATGGGAGAAAATCTTTGCCACCTGCACCTTAGATAGGGCCTTAATTTCCAGAATATACAAAGAACTCAAAAAGCTAAATACTGAAAAAAAAAAAAACAACCAAAAAACCAAAAATCAAACAAACAAAAAAAACCCCAATCAAACAAACAATCAAACCAAATAAAACCAACCAAACAAACAAAAAAACCCAATGGAAAAAGAAACTGAACAGACCCTTCCCTTAAAAGAAGAAATATGAATGATCAGCAAATATATGAAAAAAATGTTCAACATCTGTAGCAATTAGTGAAATGCAAATTAAAACTACACTGAGATTTCATTGCACTCCAGTCAGAATAGCAATTATCAATAATACAATTATCAATAAATGTTGGCAAGGATGTGGGGCAATGAGAACACTCACATATTGCTGGTAGGATTGCAAATTAGTGAAACCACTTTGGAAAGCAGTATGGAGATTCCTCAGAAAACTAGGCATAGAACCACCATTTCACTCCTCGGCATATATCCAAAGGACTTAAAATCAGCATACTACAGTGATGCAGCCACATCAATGTTTATAGCAGCTCAATTCACAATAGCTAAGCTATAGAACCAATCTAGGTGCCCTTCAACAGATGAATGAATAAACACACACACACACATACACACACACACACAAATGGAGTATTACTCAGCCATAAAGAAGAACAATTTTAGGACTTTTGCTGGTAAATGGATGGACTTGGAGACTATCATGCTAAGTGAAATAAGCCAATCCCAAAAATCCAAAAGTCAAATATTTTCACTGATATGTGAAAGCTAAACCACAATCAAGGGGGAGGGGAGAAGAGAAGTTCAGTAGATTCCCCAGAGAGAAACCAAAGAAAAGGTAGGGGGATACGAATAGGAAGGACAGTAGGATAAACTGAACATAATTTTCCTAAGTGCACCTATGAAATTACCTAAGTGATCCCCACCATCATGCCCACCCACAAGAATGAGGTCCTAGTTAGAGTAAGATATATCCTACGCTTGTATAATGTTATCAAAATGGATTCTGCTGTCATGTGCAACTAAGAAGAACCAATAAATCAACTTTTAAAAAGAATATAATACCATAGTGTATATGTTATGGCAAACACAAAAATATATATGGGAAGTTTGTACAGGCACTTAGGAACCAGTTTGTCTATTTCTTATTACATCATATCTATATGAGACATTCTGTCTCTTTCTCTTTCTCCCTCTCTCTCACATATACACACAAACACACACACACACATACACACACGCACACACACAAATGATCCAACAATTCCATTTCTTAGGGGAAATGAGTATTTATGTCCATCCAAAAAGCATGTACATTGCAACATACCAAGAATGTTCATAGTAGTCTTTTTCCTAATTGCCCAGAGATGAAAGCAATGCAAATTATATGTTTCAGGCAAATGGATAAACCAAAAAATGTAGACTGGTATAATGGAATACAATGCACCAACAAAAAAGAGTGAACTACTGACACACTTAATAACATAGATGACTCTAATAGACATTATATTGAGCAGAAGAGGCTAAATATAAAAGAGTACACAGCATCTGGTTCCATTTATAAGATGTTCCAGAACTAACTAAACTAATTTATCATAATAGGGGTCATAATGGTGTACCTGTGAGGAAGAGGTTGATATTAATTGGAACCTTTTCGGCTGCTGTAAATGTACTGTCCTAGATGTACTAGTTGTGATTTTGTGTATATGTACAAAAATTCACCAAGTTCTATACTTATGGTTTGTACATCTTATTATCTATAGGTTGTACCTCAACAAAAAAGTAAATTAAAAATGAATAATCAAGGATACCATGAAGATGTTTGACTGACCCAAGACTAGAAGAGGAACTATTTCTCAAAGAGAAAGTTTTGCTTTGTCCTAGCCCTTTTTCCAAAGCCATTTATTTGTTGCTGCAGACCCTCACAATCTTAAAGCAACCATGTCTTTGGGTAGATAAAATGATATGATGGGGAATCTAGTAGAGATCAGAGTTTGGAAAGATAACTAGTAGAAATAAGTTCCCATGCAGGACAGAACCTAGCAAGAAGTATATAAGAGAAGACATGGTTAAACAGCAAAGACCATGACACCAAATGTACTCTGCTTTCAGAGCTATGCCCTCATTCCTCCACAAACACACCACCCAAGCTCTCCTCCTGAAGCCAACAGAATAGGAAGTGTGCACATCAGGGGTCTGGAGACCTTGGTCCAAATTCTGACCTCCCATTAACTTAGAGTAATGGTCTTGGACATTTTCTGAACTCCTCCTTAGCCTTTATTTTTTAATTTTTTATCTGAAAAGAGTGGTAAGTAGACTGTACCACAGGCTCTGCATTTGAAGGGATCATGAGCATTTTGAGACTGTAATGAACATCATCGTTCCCTTCCCCAGAAAAAAATGCCCATACACACAGATTTGTGCATCATTTCAGGAATCTGCTAGAATCCTTGCAGATCATCCATCAGCTGCAAATTAAGAGCTTATGGATTTGAGCATTTTTAAGGTTCATTTCAAGGATGATATATCTAAGTTCTCTTTTTTTAGTGTCACTACTACTGATTCTCTTCCTTTGTTCTCTCTCCACTTTCATTTTTTCCAGATGCCAAGATGACTAGCTCTGACTTGACGCTTCCAGATTAGGTTAGGGACCGGGGGGAATTATGATGGACACACAGTGGTCCCAGTCAAGCATCCCCCTTGCCCATCAGATCCATCCAGCTCTTAGGGGATGTGCACTTGTTAGAGAGACAGAATATTGCTTAATTTCTGGCTGGCTAAAAATCACTTTTTCCACTTGTCTCTCTTTGGTAGTAATTAAAACCTGCAGGGGCCAGAGAGGGAACAGTCATGTTATTCTCTGTTCATCAAGAGATGGGGTTTCAGAGTGGGGTGAGGAGGAACTCACATGTACTGAGCATCTAGGGGTAAGTCTCCACCTGTGGACTCCCCATTTCTCCTGCTGAAGGGACTCTGGAGTTGTTGGTGTTTTCTAGACTGTAGAGACAAGGAATATGAAGTCCTTCAAAAGCTTACTCACAAGTAGCAGAGGGTAAGTTCTATCCTCAAATTTAGTCCCCATTGTGTATCTGGGAGAGGGGATCAGATGCTGGGAAGAGTCCTTCTGTTGTAAATGGATATAGACATAGGTAACTGCCTTGGGGGCTGCATTTGTCAAAAAGCAGACCCCAGGTCTGAACTCTATGCAATATCTAACTCTGTAATATGAGACTGTCCTTGTCAATGCCAGGCTACTAGATAGCCATAGAGGAAATGTGGGGGACACAGAAAAAGAGAATTATGGAACAGGATGGGAGTCAGGAAGGGTTGAGAGGGTAGCATGCATGATTTCTTAGTTCTAAGGATTAGCCAAACCAAAAAAAGTGGTTTAGAAGACAATTGCATGGGACGCCTGTCCTCATTTCCACAGGGGTTTCCCTAAAGACTCAGGCCCTTTTCGCATCTGCACATCTGCTTTAAGTCACTGACAAATTACTGAGTTCTTGGTGTTATACCCAAGAAACAGTGAGCTTTACAAAAGGCACCCCAAAGCAAACCCGTTGTGCATGGTGAGAACTTCAGATGGTAAGAATGGCAAAAGCAGAGGTGACAGAAATCACTAGGGTGCAGTGATTTACTTGCCTTCATATCCCCGCCATAACAGAACTGATTTTGTGATCAGAGGAACCTCAATCAGAGGACAGACCAGACCCTCTGCTGCCAGTGAGATCTGAGACAAGCTAGTTTTCCTTTAAGAACTTCATGTTCCTTGTCTTCAAATCTGGATAACCCCAGCTACTCCAGAGCCCCTTCAGCAGGAGTAACAGGGAGCCCACAGGTTGAGACACTCCATAGATGCTCAGTACAGGTGAGTTCCTCCTTACCCCACTCGAGGAACCTGTTTCTCCATGGACTGGCTGCAGCAGCCCTGCTTCTCTGATCCCATCTGGGAGAACAGTCACAGAGATCGGAGGTGCATGAGTTGGGGGAATGACGAGATGGCAGCTGGGCTGTGAGGCCTCAAGATGAGCAGATCGTTTCCTGAGATAATGTGTGTTTCTGTCTCATATCCCAGTTAGATCATCTATTTCTTAAAGCAACAACAAAACCACTTAATTGAAGTATGAATGACACATAAAAGCAATATATAATTAATGAATCCAACTCGATGAATCTGGACATAAGTATACACCCAAAATTCATTACCACCATCAGGCCATGAACATTCCCATCCTGTCCAAATGTTTTCTCCCATTCCCTTTATTTTTAGGTTTTTTGTTTTTATTTTTGTTTTTTGCAGTACTCAGATTGAACTCAGGAACATTCTACGGAGCTGCTGGACCCCCAGAATCTCTCCCATCTTTTTGAGACAGGATCTCACTAAGTTGTCCAGACTGGTCTCCAATTTGTGATACCCCAACCAAAGTCTCCCAAGTGACTGGGATTACAGGTCTGCACTGGGCCCACCTTGGATGATGCATTTCTCAACTGCATCCTTCATTGCTGTTTCATCCCTGAGGCTGACTGAAATGTTCGTTCAGTCAACACCTAGCCATATTACATGTAGAAACATGCAAAGAGTCTGGTGCTAGACTGGAGGAGCATGAATCCCCTCTATTTCTTTCTAAGTGACTGGACAAATATCACAATTCTCTAAGCCTCCATCTCTCCATCTATAAAATGGAGCAAAAAATCATTTCTACTTCAAAGGGTTGAGTTCCAATTGAAGTCATAGACATGAAATGTGTAGAAAAAAAGCTCAGTACAGAATTCACGATTGGTAATCATTTGTTATAATTGTTGCTCTTGTTAGAGCTGGGATGTGGAGATTCGTAAGACTTGGAACCCACTTTTAAGACCCTCCAGTATAAGTAGAAAAACAGACAAGGAAAGAACTGATGACAAAGAGCAGGAATGGTAGAAAGGGAGAACATCACAGAGGGTGTCAGAAGCCCATAAAAGGGACCCTGAGCCCAGATTTGAGGGTACAGAAACTCTTTCAGAAACAAAACGACATCTAAGTTTAAAAGATCTGGAGGATGAGCAAGAAAGAGTGCAAAGGCCCTGGGGCAGGAAGGACAAGAGTGGTACTTGGGGGAACTGACATGCTGAATAGAACAGATACGGTGAGGAGTTGGGGGACATGAGGCTGGAGAGACCAGTTCATGGTTCCTAATACCGTTCCTTGAATTGATCATGGTGGAAGATGTATTTGTTCATGCTGACATTGAACCTTCCCATTTCACAGATGAGACAAATGAAAGGGCCACAGCCTGTAGGTAGAAGAGCGGTTACAGAGGCCATGATTGATGATTAACCACGTGGTCCCCATTTTCCATTAAGCTACCAATGTTTTGAAAGTAAGCATTTTGAAAAGGCCAAGGTCTAGTTCCCTTGAGTTACACTAAGATTGTCCTCTCCCTGCGAGGCAGCAAGGAACTGCGGGATGCAACCCCCATTTTGTTTTTATTGTTTCCCTGCATTTAGACAGTGGGTCTGAAAGGCTCAAGGAAATCACTCCTCCACTTTCAATGCCAGCGCTGGGCATTAAGATTTAACAGGTGCTGGAAAAGAAAGCGACACCAAGGAACTACCACTGAAGTCCTTGTTCGTGTTGCTTTGTGGGGTTCTCTGGCTCTTAAGGGAAGACAACAACTCAAAAAAAAATCACTTTTGAGGAGAGAACTGACTTGATAGGGAGTAGTCACCCTCCGGGATCATTAGAGGAGAAAGAAATCAAAGTGGCAATTGAAATAGTGCAATTTGGCTTATCTAAGGGAAAAGAGAGTACTGGGCAGGGAAAAAAAAATGAGAATTCTGATTGTTTCCAAGACTCTGTAAACAATGGCCTGAATTTGGAACCTTATGCTGAATCAAAGGCGAGCCAAAGGAGGAGGAAATGGAGAGTGATTTGACTTTGAAATGGGGGAGAGAGCAAAACCATAGTCTTTAACTCTGCACTAAAAAGTGCCACTAGAACCCACACCCTTTGTTCACTGACATGGATGCCCATTTACCTTAAGGGAAGGCGCCTGATAAAGGCTTTGAATAGCACTGCAGATCTCAAAACTTGAAGGCTCTTCTGCCAGATGCTAAGGGAAGACCCATTTCAAAGCCATTACATGGATGGAACAGGCACTCAAGAACACCCAGGCTATTGTGGGAATGTGAGGTACAGGTGGGTCAGGGACTGGGAGGTTTTCACAGAAGAGTATGTCATGTCGTAGATAAAAGAAGGGCATGCTTCAGAGACAGCTCAAACACGCAGCCTCAAAAAAGAAATGCATTCCAAGAAGGAAATCCAAACTCTACCTTTTAGACATCAAAAGACGGAGTCTCTGCTATGTGCTGTGCCATTTCAGCACACACTGCCTAGGGTCCTCTGGTGACTTTCCATCATCCTCTCTTATCCTTACTTGACCATCAACTCCACTGGATGCTAGGTGGGCTCAACAAAGAACAGGACAGAAATCAACCTGAGTTTACAATATGGCTTGGAGGGGAAAATACATGAAGAAAAGCAAATCACAGGAAAAATTATGAAGTACTGAGAGGGGGGTGGGGAGAGAGAGAGAGAGACTAGAAAAGGTGACAGTGCTCTGGAAGTTCTGAGTGCAGGAAGCTCTGCTTATCTTGTCACCCCAACAAGACTCCAGCAGACAAGAGACAGTTTTCTGTATCTCAGTATCAATTGTCCCAATTATGATTTTTCAATCGTTATTGATGGTGCAAGAATGATAAGCATTCAGGAGAAATGAGACCCTTGAATTCTGATCTTTTCTCAAGCTAGTAACATGCAGCATTATATTCTCTTGTGATGCTGGGCAGTGAGCAAGCTACAGCTCCTGGTCAGCCTTCCAATCAAGAGAGAAAACAACCGACATGCTCCAGGGTACTGTGCTGCTAAGCCATGGTGTCCAGCAGCTTGGGCGTCTTTGTGCATTTTTGACTTACAATATTTTCCAATTCTTGAATCGAATTTCCTCAGCCTGGTCTAAGGAAATAAGTCCTCTATAGAACTCTTGCCTTTAAGCAGAGGTAGTAATTTAAAATGCAGTTCAAGCCTATTGTGATGTATTTGCAGACTGGTTGCTGGGAGTGAAATAACCACAATTATAGCTAATGTTGATATGCTACTTACTCTACGGACAGACCAATGTTGTGGTTAAGAATGGGGGACACTCCATGCAATGAATTTTTCCTCTTAGTACTGCTTTCATAGTGTCCCAGAGGTTTTGATATGTTGTATCCTTGTTCTCATTTACCTCTAAGAATTTTTTTTTATCTCC
Organism: Glaucomys volans; assembly: GCA_020662805.1. Taxonomy (NCBI): domain Eukaryota; kingdom Metazoa; phylum Chordata; class Mammalia; order Rodentia; family Sciuridae; genus Glaucomys; species Glaucomys volans. The sequence continues at coordinate 156,596 of JAJEJO010000290.1, forward strand.
TCCCTGATGTTTTCGGTTATCCATGCATCATTCAATAGCATGTTATTTAGTATTCAGGTGTTGGAGTAGTTTGTTTTTTACTTTATCATTCCATTATGATCTGATAGACTACAAGGTAGTATCTCTATTTTTTGGTATTTACTAAGGGCTGCTTTGTGGCACAATATATGGTCTATTTTGGAAAAGGATCCATGTGCTGCTGAGAAGAAAGTGTATTTGCTCATTGGAAGGGCAGGGGAGGGGGTAGGGGAAGGAAAGATAGTGGATTGAGACAAACATCATTACCCTATGTACATGTACAATTACACAAATGCTGTGAATCTACATCATGTACAACCACAGAAACAAAAAGTTGTACCCCATTTGTGTGCAATGAATCAAAATGCAATCTGTAAAAATAAAAATTAAATTAAAAAACATGAAAAGTATATAAAGTGTTATATATGTTAATTTGCCAAATTTAATCATTTCACAGGGTGTATACACACACAAACACAAACACACACACATATCTCAAAACATCACATTGTACACTAGAAAGATGTAATTTTTATTTGTCAACTATATGCTAATAAAATAAAAATAAATAACTTAAAAAAAGAATGGGGGGGGCACTGAATCACCTACATTTGAAACCTGGTTTGTTTTTAAACTTAATATGTAACCCAAGATTATCTGTGAAAGCTCTCTATGCCTCAGTTTTGTCATGTGGAAGAAGATGGTGACGGTATCCACCTGAGGGAGCTACCCTCCAAGATGGCCCCAGTACCTGCCTCCTGTTATTCACACCCTGGTGTGGCCTCCTCACACTATGCAAGCAGCATTCAAAGTGGCCAATAACAAGCAGCAGAAGTGGGGGACACCACCTCAGAAGCCAGGTTATAAAAGATGGTGGCTTCCATCCTGGACACTGTCTCACTTGCTTCTTCTCAGTCCTCTGGCTCTGAAAGAAGAAGCTGGCTGCCATGTTGTGAGCAGCCATTTGGCCCAGGTGGTGAGAAACTAAACCTCCTCTCAACAATCAGTGGGGACTGAGACCTTTGGAAAACCCTATGATAGAGTTTGATAGTAGATTCTCCAGCCTCGTTTATGCCTTCAGATGATTATGGTTTCAAAAAATGCTTCACTACAACCTCATGAGACACTGACCCAGAACCACCCAGCTGAGTCTCCCCGGTTTCCTGGACTTTGGAAACTGTAAGATGATAGAAACTTGCTGTTTTATGTTTCTAAGTTTTGGGGTGATTTATTACACAGCAATAAACACTGAACAGACTCAACTTATTAGGTTGTTGTAAAAAGTAAAGGACATAAAATGGCTGAAGCATTCAGCATCTGACACTTAATCAACAGTGCAGAGATAGCTGTTCATATCATAGGCAAGGTATGCCAGTTGGCTTTCTGTCACTGTGACAAAGTAGGAAAACAACCCAAAGGAGGAAAGATTTATTTTGGTTCATGGTTTCATCCGTAGTCCACCGGCTTCATTGTTTTGAGGTCTCTAGTGAGACAGAGTATCATGGCGGCAGGGTATGATAGAACAAAGCTGCTCACCTCATGGCAGCAGGGAAGCAGTCTGAGAGAGAGGAAAGGGCCAGAAGCAAAATAAACCCTTCGAAGGCATGACCCATGGTGACCTATTTCCTCCAAGTGGCCCCACCTCCTGATGTTTCACATACCCCAACCGTACCATCATCTGGGGACCAAGAGCACAGCACCTGGCCTTTGGGGAGCTCTGAAGATGCAAGCCATAACACAAGACTCCATGAATTCTACACACATGATGCATTTACTTCTCAAAGCCTGAAAAGTTTGGTGTAGGACAAGCACATTTTATATAAATTTGAAATACTGTGATAAAAAATTCTCACTTTATCAGCAAACCATAATATAATGTCTCCCATGTTGGGCAAATATCACATAATTTTAAATTTTATGAACTGAAGGATTTATAAATTATGTTTATGCTCTTTCTTAAATCTCAAAACATCACTGGTGCCATTTTAGCTCAAAGACAAATACCTACCCCCCTCCTTTGTCAGACCCCAGGGGAGAATGGGTTCTGAAATATGTGAATTCTGAAGCATGCATAGTCTTCAGGAATATGTTCCTCAGATGAAAGTATTATCTTGCACATCTTCTAAATGAGAAAACTCTGGCCCAGAGAAATGAGGGGTAATCTCTCAAGAGTCACAGTAGTTAGTGACAGAGCTGGCATTTGACTCCAGACAGTTTGACTTCAGAGCCACACTTCTGGAGAAAAGATAGGTCAGCTTCACAGTGACCCCTGATCTGCCTTAGGGTGAACCTGAGATTAACATTTTTCAGCTATTGATCACAGAAATCTATCTCACTTCCTCTATTATTGGTGCATTTCAATTAGTGTCAAAATTAATCAGCAACCTCGACTGTTCTTTAGCCATATTACAGACACATGTATACAATATATGCCAGCAGTGCCTAATTAAAATTTATACACCAGTAATCTTCTTTACTTCTCAATTATACCATACTTCCAATTACAATTATCTAGTCAAATATAAGCTATATTCAGAAACACATGCCAAAAAAATGAGCAGTGGCTTTCATAACACCATGAGGCATTCACTCACTGCAGCTTCAAATAAACCCAATCTTCCCAATCTGTTTGAAGCAAGTTTTCCTGGCATGTCAAATACACCCTCGATGAATGGTTTGCCATTTGGGCATGAATCATGACTCATGGAAAGGAACAAGAATGCAAATGTTTTGTGAGACATACTATGTGGTGAATGCATTGTATGGGTTCTCAGTTCATCCTCACAGTAAATCTTCACAGAGAATATGTTTATCATGATATATTTATACATCACTTGTGTGTATCTAAATAGGTGCTATATATGTAGATGGATATTACACAGAGGTAGATGCTGTATATCATCTATAGTATCTGTAGATCATATACATTATCTATATAGTACATATAGATATAGTTAGAGATGTGGATATCCACCTATACAGATGTATGATAGAGGAGTAGAATTTGAAACCTGGTCAATCTGACTCCAGATTCCAGCAGTGGAAAACACTGCTCCAAAATTCCTTCCCTAGACATTTGGCTCTGGAAAGCATAGTTGCACTTGGCTTAGTGGCAGCACCACCGTATATGCAGACCTTAAACATGAGCATTGGGTATCTTACACTCACAGGAGGGAGGCTTTCTCCATCCCAGCTGAGAGCAATGATATGGAACCTGTAGGTGTGATAGAAAAGTGCTTCTCAAACTTTAGTTTGCACAAAAATCACCTGGGACCTTGTTAGCAAGCCAGCTATGATTCAGTAGGTCTAGAGTGGGGTGTGGGATTTCAGATTTCTTACAGATTCCCAGGTGATGCTCATGCTATTGGTCTGTGGCTCACATTTAAGCCACAAGGTTTTAGGGGAAGCATCAAGATTACACCATCAATGGCATTTAGAATTAACCACTGGTAAAGAATAGTCAAAAAGCAAGAACAAAAAGGGAAAGTAATGCATTTAGATCAAAATATTACATGTGTATGCAAAACATGATTATCTTGATAAGGAAGGCCACATTTATTGAAGGCTAACCATTTATCTGGCACTGTTCTAAGTGCTTCATGTACATTAATTCACTGAATCATCATAGTAATTCTTTTGAGATGAATACTAATATCATCCCATTTTGCAGAGGAAAAAAAAAGACAAAAAGATGGAGATAACTTGTACATACATATTATTTAACAAGGAAGCAGCACTTAAACCCAGGTAACCTTTTCCAAAAACAGGTTTGACACCTGATCCTGTAAAAAAACACCTAACAATTTTAGTTAACCACAAGTTCAGGGTGAGCCCACAATGTGTGCCAGTGGCTAACAGCACATGCAGTGATTTGGGCAATGGTGTTAGGACCTGATAACTTAAGAACCCTTTTTAAAAACGTAAGCTGCTTCTCAGCAAAGGAAACAATAATTGAAGGGAGAGCCTACAGAATGGGAGAAAATCTTTACCACATGCACCTCAGATGCAGCATTAATCTCCAGGATAGATAAAGAACTCAAAAAGCTTAACACCAAAAGAACAACCCAATCAATAACTGGGCTAAGCGACTGAACAGATACTTCACAGAACAAGAAATACACTTAACCAACAAATATATGAAAAAATGTTCCACATCTCTAGCAATTAGAGAAATGCAAATCAAAAGTACTCTAAGATTTCATCTCACTCAGTCAGAACAACAATTATCAAGAATACAAGCAACAATAAATGTTGGTGAGGATGTGGGGGAAAAGGTTCACTCTTACATTGCTGGTGGGACTGCAGACTGGTGCAACCACTATGGAAAGTAGTATGGAGATTCCTCAGAAAACTCGGGATGGAATCACCATTTGACTATCCCACTCTTCGGTTTATACCCAAAGGACTTAAAATCAACATATTACAGTGACGTAGCCACATCAATGTTTATAACAGCTGAACCCAAAATAGCTAAACTATGGGCCACATCAATGTTTATAGCAGCTCAAATCAAAATAGCTAAACTATGGAACCAACCTAGATGTCCTTCAACAGATTAATAGATAAAGAAAATGTGGTACATATGCATAATGGAATATTGCTCAGTCTTAAAAAAGAATGAAATTATGGCATTTGCAGGTAAATGGATGGAGCTGGAGAAGATTGTGCTAAGCAAAATAAGCCAACCTCAAAAAACCAAAGGTCAAATGTTTTCTCTGACATGCAGATACTAATACACAATAAGGGCAGAGGGGCTAGGGAAGCATTGAGTGACTATAAATTAGGAAGAGGGGAGTAAGGGAGGGGATAGGAAGGTGAGTATATTATTATTATTACCCTATTTATGTATATAACTACACAACCAGTGGTATCCTATATCATGTACAACCAGAAAAATGAGAAATTAAACTCGATTTATGTGTGTTGTATCACAGTGCATTCCACTGTCATATATAACTAATTCAAACAAATAAATAAATAATTTTTTAAAAACAGAGTACGTGTGAGCAAATGTAGCAGTGAAAAGTGAGGATAGCCCATCATTTCAGGATCATAGCAAGAAACAGAATTCAGCACAGTTGTGTGCAAACAAAGAGTCTTTAATAAAGGAGTTACAGCACAGGTAAGATTAAGGAACAGACAAGGGATACTGAGGCACTTGGAGACTAGCAACAGGAGAAAGCCATGAACACCTAAGGTCAAGGGTAATCAGATTCCAGGGACAGCCAGATTCACAAGGCAGGAGTCACATAGATGGAGGGATGCAGTCACTACCAGTGTCATATTGAGACAGGAAAGAAGTTGGGCAAACACCAGGGTTCTTTCTCCTCGTACCTTCCAATCACCTTCTGGCTTCCCACTGGTCTAGCCTAATATGGAGCCAGCCAGGACAAGCCCTGGTAAAGTAGCCCAGATGGTGGATATCCCAGGGAAGAGAACCAGTTAGAAAAGACTAAAATTGAATGTGGGCAACTGAGAAAAACCAACAGAGATAGTAAGAAACCTCAAAACTCCTCTACGTGGGACAGTGTAGTCAAATGCAGATATTTATGGCCAGGAGAGGCAAGATCCTAGTCACACCAATTTGCTAAAACGCAACTTAAAGAGTTGACATGTACAGAAGAAGCACTCCACATTGGCCCAGGGAACAACACTTTATTAAAAAGAATAAATTTGAATCTGATATAAAGAAATTTCTAACAAATACAGAAAAGATTGTTTTATAGAGTTCTGAGTTTGCCATCCCGGGAAATTTTCAAGCATAGGGCAGAAACTGCATGTGGGGGCTTTTATAGGAAAGATCCCCCGAAAACAATGGGACCAGATGACCCCTCGTGTTTTCCAAACTAAGATTCTATAAATGTGTGATGATCGAGCGGGGCCAACCAGTCTGATCTCACAGGCGATCGCAGAATCAAACTGCCCTGAGAACACTGCCCAAGGACTCTGCAAATGCAGTGCGGCCTGGCTATTTCTTCACCTCTCCCTGACATTGGGAGCAATATTCCTTTGTCGCCATATCCAGCCTGACAGCTAGAGCCTCCTTTCTCATAACAATGATAACCCCTGACCTCTCCGAAGGGCTTTCACTCCTCCTTTGTGCATATATTGCTAAGAGCATCACTTTTAATGATTTGTGTATTCAGAGGGGTCCTTGTGCTTACAGCATGTGAAATGAGCATCTATTTCAGATGTAAAATTCATCGTTCTAAATTCATGTATCAATCTTACTTAATTGGACATGCACTTGGCCCGTCTCTGCAATTTCATGACACTTATGGTAAAGGACAGGGGATTTGATGTCAGGTAGATCCAGATTCAGACCTCGTTCTCATTCCTTAGTAAATGTGTCACCACAGATTCCTTGGCTTCTCCGAATCTCTATCTCCTCTTCTACAAAATGGGGATGTTAATACTAAAAGCTCAAAATAATTGATTAATGTTAAATGCCCAGTAAATGATGGCTGTTGCTGATGTCATCATCATCCAGAGAGTCAACAGCATGGGAAAACAAGCCACAAGGAACTGAGACCTGTTTCAAGGTCCAAACCCTGCTTCGCATCTCTCTTTGTGTCAAAACATCAATCTGGCTGTATTTCCTCTTTGGCTGAAAGAATGTAGTAACCCTCGCACTATAATCTCATGAGGAACAAACTGATGCTGAAGAGATGATCTGCTCCAGGGGTCACAAATTCAAATGCTAACAGGATCCAGCCAACAAACCCCTATGGGAGTGGAAGGCACTCAAAGACACACCATCCCCTTTCAAGTGGTGGGAAATTGCTATTCCACTCCAGCTTCTCTTCCCTAGTGGCTCTGATTTTCCAAGTCCAGATATCTATAGAGTATTCTATGAAATCTCTCTCTGAAGCTTTAAATGTGGACAACTCATTCAAAAGTGTAAAACCCTATGTGGTCCAAACAACCATCTGTTAGTACCAATTTGGGATCTCTAATACAATATTCCCTCTTAAAGGAAGAAAAAATTCCAGGTGGGAACAGAGGCACAGAGAGGTCTAGTAATGTACCCAAAGTCCCACACCAGTTAAAATGGCTCAGGGTGAAATGATATGGACTTTGGCTGTGCTCCCTTGGGCAATTCCAAGGTCCTTTGGTTAAATGTGCATGTAAGGTCCCCATAAGACCTGTGAGTACCATTGCCAAAGTCTTGTCCTCCCTAGTATTGTGCCTGCAGTAAGCATAGTGCAATGTGAGAAATGCGAGCTAGATTTTAACATGGCCAGTGGAAGGTTAAGTCCAGAGGGACAGCACAATTCCCAGGGACATGGCTTACAAAGACCCGGGTATGAGTGACGACCTTCTCCCAATGGTCTTCCCCTAAACAGCAAAATTAGTAGTTTTATGGACCATTTATAAAATGATCTTGAGGAAAAAAAATACATTTTCAAGTTGACAAAGTGATAAATTTTGTTCAGCACTGCTAGATGCCAGGCTTGGACCAGAGACTTTACATGGTTTATTTCATCCTTAAAACAGTCCCATGAGGTAAACATTATCATTGTTCCCATTTTATAGACCAGGGAACTGAGGCTCAGAAAAGTAAACCAAAGCCATCAGTGTCACAGTACTAGAGAGAGGCAAATAAGAGGTGAACACAACAGCCTGACCTCAGAGCTAACGTCCTTACCCATCAGGTGTGTCCTCGAAGTCTCTAATTTCATCTTCATAGTGACCTTATGGGAGAGGTCATGCTGTCTCCATTTTGCAGATGAGTAAACAGAGAGCCAGGGAATTCTGCTAGGAGTTACACAGCTACCGAGTGGTAAACTTAGGGTTGGCTGCCATTTCCCATGAAACCCTGTGGGGAAAGAATATTGGGACCACATTTCTCTCTCATCAGTTGTCTTCGTCCTTGGAATTTTTTCACTTGTCCCTTCTCAGACACTGGCTCCAAAATGCATGTCCAAGTCCCCAGGCAATGCATTGAGTGCTGTGGCAGGAAGGAGGGGAAGCAGAGTGGCCTTCTGCTCACTGACATTGCTACAATACAAGCTCCACAGGCTAAGAGGTGTTTCCATGTCCTCACTTCTGTAATGTCCAATGCCTGGCACAGATCATCAATAAGTGTTTGCTGAATGAATGTGCACGGTGAATGAATGAGATAAACATGCAGTGAAACTGTTTGAACTGTTCAATTATGCTCCAAACACATTTCAAAGATTCAGAAGAGAGAAGGTCAAAAGCAGAGTTTGGTGGAATAAATCTTTTCACTGCTAACAAAGCAATCAATTAAAAAGGAAGGATAAGAGAATACTCTGCTGGGAACTTCTCCTCTGGTCACTTGGGTCTCTGAACCAAGTACAGAGATATCAGAAGGAGAAAAAGCAGGGAAGTATAGCAGGAAGGCTGCAGGGAAGTGGGAGGCAAGCCCGGCTCCACCTCTGCATCAGGGTCTCTGCTATCCCTGTCCCTTCTGGGGTCATTCCTCCAAGTCTACTCCTGCCCACAAGCTTTGCTGGTACAAGTCCATGGAGACTAGAGAGAAAGCCTGTTCTGCAGCTGTCTGGAGCCTCCCTGGGACCAGCTAGCACCCCTCACCAGGCTGTAACTCCTGAAGGCACCCTGGCTTCACTTCACCTTTCCCCATGGATGCTCATGAGACACCTGTGAGATTGACATCTTTATTCCCATTGGACAGATTTGGGCACAGAGAGACATCCAGCCTGTGGGTGGCAGAGGGAGGATGATCGCCCCAGACATCTGACTTAAACTCTGGTGCTCTCCTCTGCCTAGGCTGCCTCCTAAAACCTGGGACCTTCTGAAGGATGTATTGGACACAAAATGGGGTGCCTTTCTTTGGGAAGAAGTCTCCACACCTCCCTCATTCTCACAGCTTTGGTAAGGAGGGGGTGCCCATCCAAACTGGGTGACTCAAATGCCCCATTTCAATGATTGAAGGGATTGGTGCAAGAAATGCACCATGTGACCCAAGACAGGCCAACCTAAACCATTCCCCACAAGTTCCCAGAACCGATTCAAGGAACAAATACACCAGTGAGGGTATTTCCACCATTTTTTTTTTTTTTTTTAAATCAGGGATTGAACCCAGAGGCACTTAACCACTAAGCCATATCCCCAGCTCTTTTTTTATTCTTATTTAATTGTGAGTCAGGTCTCGTTAAGTTACTTAGGGCCTCGCTAAATTGCTAAGGCTGGTTTTGAACTGGCAATCCTCCTGCCTCAGTCACCCCAGCAACTGGGATACACCATGGCACCCACTCCCATCCTCCCTAAATTCTGGCCAAAGAGGGAAAGTTTCCTCTCTCCTAAGAGGAAGCCATAACTGTTGTTGCTTCCACATGTGACACTTGGATTGACCATCCTACCTCTAGTTCACAGAGGAAGCAAATGCTGCAGATGGAAATAGCAAATGGAAAGACCCGGGGTCCATGGCACCTCACCCAGCAATTGATGGTGTGTTGCTGAGAGACTGCTCTGCCTCTCAGCTTATAGTTAGGTGGCAGAGAAAAAAAATGTCTGATTTAAATTTGATGTGCCAGGATTTTCTGTTAATGGCAGCAAGAAGCCTCCTTTTTGGCACAGTCTCTCTTCTTTTGTGGTCACGCAGATGCCACAAATGGCCCTGGAACTGTGGGCAGACTTCATGGACAGTCCCGTACCATGGTAAGGAGCTGGTCTAAAGCAGGAGCAGCTGCAAGAAGCAGAAATGAGGTCAGAAAAGAAAAATGTCTGGCTGCACCCAGGTTCCTCTGTTCTGTGACTCTGCTCTGTGTCTCCCTCTGGACTTGAAAGAATCTGAGTCTTTTTAACTCTGCATCTCAAAACAAGTTGCATGTGAGCCCTTAGCCAGGAACAGGTCAGCAGGACAGTAGAAAGAGCCCCAATTAAGTGCTGGGAAGGGAAGTTCCAGCCCTGCTCTTTCCTCTGGCTTCCTGAGGAATTTGGGACTCTTCTCTTCACTGGACTTCTTATCCTATTTATAAACAAGGAAGTTCAAGCAATACCTACTGCAATTAAAAAGAATGTCCTGCCAGGTGCAATGGCACACACTTGTAATCCTAGCGGCTTGGGAGGCTGAGGCAGAAGGATTATAAGTTCAAAGCCAGCCTCAGCAACTTAGCAAGGCTATAAGCAACACAGTTGAGACCCTGTCTCTAAATAAAATACAAAATAGGTCTGGGGATGTGGCTCAGTGGTGGAGTGCCCCTGGGTTCAATCCGCAGTACCAAAAAAAAAAAAAAGTATGTCCTAATAATCACGCTCATGTGAACTCATCCTACAGATAAACTCCAAATAACCCTAAAAACACCACACAGAAATGTTCATTGCAGCATTATTTGTAGCAACCACCTGTCCAACAAAGGCTCAGGTATGAACAAGCTATAATCAAGCATGGTCTGTATGGCTCATGAAATAAGAATGGCATTTACATTTTTAAACCATCATTAAAAAGAGGAGGAACAGGAAAAGTTGCTACAGAGATCTTATGACCCACAAAACTTAAATACTGACGATCTGCCCTTTTAACAGAGGAAGTCTGCTGACCTGTGAGCAATTGTACCAGCTTCCTGTGAATAAAGCAGGCATTGAAAATGAGAAAGAGATTCACATGTCCTGATATGAAAGGAGACCTACCACAGATTGTTAAATAAAAATGCAAGTATCAGAACATCATGAGGAGTCTGATTACATTTGTGTCAAAATGTAGGATGCAATTTCTTTAGGATGGATATGCAAATAATTGGATATATATTTTTGGAAGGATCTCAAGAACCACAGTCGTTATTGCCTCTGGGGAAATAAGTCTGAAATGGAGGTGGTGATAGAGAGAACGGCTTTTACATTTACCTTGTTCTCTTCTCTACTCTTAGATTTTTACCATGAGCACATGTTACAACCTTACCCATAAAAATGAGCCAGTTGGGCAGTATGATCTCCTGGGACACGTTCAGCTCTAAGTCTCTCTAGAATAATAACTTCTAACATCAAGTTGCTCTTCTTGCCAGTGTTAGTACTACTACAATAAAGATATTCAATGCTTTATTTCTTTTAATCTTCACAACCACCTCCTTTTGCTGGGTGAGGAGACTCACACCCAAAAGCTGTGAGCATGCACAGTAGCTGGGGATTCCAAGCTTCTTGCTCTGCTGCCTCTGCTCCCAGCAGTGACACCATCTGGCCTGCCTGTGTGGCTGAGTGGGTCCCTGGAGTCAGAGTGAAGTTAGCTTCATGATTAAGTAGAAATCATGAAAGATGAGAGGCACTTTGAAGGAGGCCAGAAGCATAGTATGGCCAGATATTTCTCTTTCATAAGCCCACTGAAGACTAGTAATGCGCAGATGGAGTGGGAAGTAAATTTTTCACTGAGAAGTAGGAAAGAAAGGGTAAGTATTTTTTATTACCCTTCAAATTGCATTATGTAAATAGAGTTTAATCTGTCCATGTGGGAGGCTGTGTGACCGTGGGTAAATCACAGACCCTCTCTGAACCTCAGTGCTCTTATTTCTTAAATGAAGAGGTCAACCTGGATGAGGGGGTCACAAACTATTGGGTCACAAACTGCAAAGAGGGTTAGGCTTGTCAAGGGGCCAAGATGGGGACTATGGAGAAGCAGAGAACTCTTGACATATTAAAAGCAGGGCAGAGTCTACCTATTACTTACAGATCTTGGCCAAGGGTGAATGCAGACCAGTGACCTCAAGTGGTTTGGTTTTCAAGAGAAGCCAGTAATTCATATTTGCATATGAAAAAAATCCAATTTTAAAATCTTGCCATCTCATTCTAATATTGAAAAACAAAAAAGAAAACCAAGCCTCTGAGGCCAAACCAAAATAAGTAGCCTGCAGACCTACCAACATGCCACCTTTGGCCAAGAAAGATGTCAGAGACACTCCGAGCTGCATATCGAGTCCCTGATGGAAGCCGTGAGGGCTGCATCTCCCAAAGATCAAATTCCACTGAGCTTCCATTTGCAATATCCATCGGGATCGTACCTCTGTTTCCTTTCTCCTAGTTACATCTCCCTCTTTCCCCATCAAATGACAACTGACAAAATTGAGAAAATAAAAGCACCAAGCAAGAGGAGGAGGAGGAGATGTTGCAACTTCTAGCAGGAGATGAAATGCACCCTGAGGGTGCTGAGGCTCCTGTGACTTGCACAACTAACCCCTTCCAAGGGACATGGATATGTGTGTCTCCTCCCCGCTCCCTGTATGCAAGCAGCCATTCACCTCCTTCCCTTCTCCATGCCATAATCCTCAGCTTTTCACCCACACCAGTGATTTCAGGGAACAGATACTCAATCTAGAAGCGACAGGCCCCCACCACCAGTCGACCGTGACAGCCAGGCTCGTTCTTCATTCTGACGTGGCTGCAAGCGGCACCACGCGCCCTGGCGACAACCTCAAGGTGATTAGAATACTGAGAGCCCCAAGATGGGTGTGTGTGAGTGTGCATGTGGACACGTGGTAGGAACAGTCATCACTCAGGCTCTTGACAGCCTTGACATGGTAGGAGCAGGAGAAACAAGTCGTGCAGAGGAAGCAGGCAGAGGAAAACGGCCCTACTCCAGAATCAGCCAGGGCACCCCCTGCATGCAGAGCGAAGCCCCACTCCAGCATTCTCAGCTACCTGCCTGCTAGTGCCAACCTGCCATTCCAGTCTCATTTTCAACCATACCATTTCTTGAAGCCTATGCATCAGTCACATGAATGTTTTCCCTAAAGTCCCCACCTCTGGTTTTCTGACTGCACCCAGAATGCTGTTCCATTTGGATGGAGGCATAGTCTGATGTTCAATGAAAAGAATGATAACTTGGGCAGTTCCTTGGCACCTGTTCTAGTAGTTGTATTACAGAATCCCTGATAATACCTTCTCAATAATACTACTGTGCAATCATGGAGGTAATGACAGATGTCAATGAGCACCTACTATTTGCCAGACACTCATACTAATACAGCTGTGCAATCATAGAAGAAATGATAAATATTATTGAGCACCTACTGTCTTCCAGACACTACACTGAATGCTTTACTTGCCTTAAATTATTTCACCCTCACACCCACCCTATTAGATGAGATTGCTGAAGTGCAAAGAGGTGGAGTACCCTGTCCACCTGACTAATGGAGAGGAAAATCAGGGACCTTGGTTTCCAGAGCTTGCACTCCCAATACCATGATGGACTCCCTCTAGGGGAACATAGTTTGGCAAGAAAAAGGAAGTGGGCATCAGGAGCTCTGGGTTCTGGTCCCTACTGGGTCCTAGTCACTTTCCATAGGACATTTCACCTCTGCAAGTTTTTTCTATTGGGCTCTTCACTGAAGTGAGGGTCTAAATTATACGATTCAGAAGGATGCAGTTTGTGAAGCCAAATACAAATAATTTCATCCAGACTTATGTGGAAGAGTCAAGGAATAAAGGAATAACATAACAGAGTTTAAAGTAGTACTGATGTCTCTGTGAATATAATGGAAATAGGACAGCAAAGGAGAGCTCATGAACCAATGCAGAAGTGGTCTAAAAGTCCATTTCTTTGGGAAAACTTTTGAGGGGTCTTTTGTGATGGAACCTAGGAATTCTTTTAAATTAACACAAAATGATTTTTCATACTTAGGACCTTGGGAATTGTACTCAGAAGGTTCAACTCCAGACTCAGCCCCTGGGTGAGGGTCCCGATAGGCATTGCTGTAGATTCTCCAGTGTCCAGCAGAGGGCACCCATGTCCACATGCTCTGCTGCTTGGAGGGCCCGTGAACTTGGCAGTCGGGCTTCAGAAAGCCCTCCTGGTCTGTCCTGTGTCACTTTTTCGGGCTCCACTTGCCGGAATAAACCAAGGCATGGAAATAGACAATTTAGAAACTAAGCTCGGTTTTAAGTCTCTGAATTTGTTTAAAAGATGAAGAGGTTGCTTAGGGGCCCCTTCCTCCCTGCCATTTCTCCTCTTTGTTCCCATGTCTCTCCAAGCAGGATCTGGAAGATAAGAGGATCTGACTGGATGGCACTGTGGCTGTGCCTTCCATAGCTATTCTCAGGGGAATCTGATGCTGTGTAGTAGGGTTTCTTTTTATCAAATCACAGCCCTCCTTAGAAATGGCCCCAGAGACCATCACCGCCTGCCGGGTGCTGAAATATGTTATCATTAGGCTCAACATGTTATTTAGTTAATTAAATGTCATGCTTTTGATGGCATTAATTAGACCCGCTGCAGAGTCCTCAGAAAACAAAACCAAATAAAAATGAAAACCTCACTCCTAACCCAGGGAGACTCAATGGAGCCAAAGAAGGATCTTCCTAAAGCCCTCTCTCCTCCAGTACAAAATTAGTCCAAATGGATCTTTGAACAAATAGTTTAGTTAGTTTCATGATGCCATTTTCCTTTGAGGGAGGATACTACTAATGTCTCTGGTATTCTAGAATACTTAATGCTTTTATTAATGATACAATTGCCCCTTATATGAATATATTATTTTATGTAACATGTAAGAGGTGATCATGGACTGAGTTGTGCTTCACCTCAAAATGAAATTCACGTTCACAGAAGCTATGTGTGATCAGATAGCTAAAGATCCAAAGATCTAGGAATAGCAATGATGAGCAATTGGGTAAGGTAGACATATAATCAGATGCTACTTCCAAGCACTGCTGAGAAAACAGTGAAACATGAAGCAGGCCCAAGATTAGATGGAATAAGTCCTCAAGGTCCAAGATGAAAACTAGGTAGAAAAGTTTTAGTAGATAGATTATTGAATGAGTGCTCAAAACCATTTCTTATTACTGGTGATCCTGAGCAAGTCACTTGGTATCTCTGAGATTTCGTTTCCTCAGTTATTACTGGAAGGAAGGGATCCCTGAACTTCCAGACCCTGATCCAGGGATCAGAAGCAAAACAGAGGCAAACCTCTGGGATTCTGAACTACTAAGCGTCTTGCAAAGCAGAACCAGGAGCAAGTGAATCCAGAACAGTACGTCAAAACCAAGATCACCGTCGCAAACTGGTTCAGAGGTGTCAGGACCTCGGACAGCGCTTTGCACCTTACCACCTTCGCATGCCTGGCGCTGTCCTGTCAGCACCGCCATGCTTAGCTGGCTCCTCGTGTCTTGCCTTGGCATGACATGTCCCAGGGCAGAGGTCCATTTGGCGCCAGGTTGGGGGTTTTCAGAAAGGTCTAAATCCTCAGTAGGTGAACTTAGGTTAAATGAGAGGCACAGCCAGAGTCAGCAAACAGAGGCTAAGTCATCCACGTGTAGTGAAGTGTAAAAGAAAGAGTCTTCAATCAGGATCCAGAAATCTGGGTTAGAACACCAGATGTGCCATAAAATTTCTGCATACTTCTGATCCTCGATTTAATCCCCTATGAAATCAGTGGGGAAGTCTGGTCCTTTTTGAAATTGTCAGCACTAACATGATAGTATTTTATTGTTCTTACAAATGCGAGACTATACCTTGGCACTCTGAGGCTCCTGCTTTATATTTTTAGCTTCTTCAAAGTGTGAGACTTCTAGAAGCTCTGAGCATGTCCACTGCCCTAGATTCAGACATGGCAATGTGCAGTCAATGTCATCCATTAGGAATGATGATGGCCACACAAGAGGTCATTATAGAAGAGTTACCAACATTCTACTATTTTATATGTCTACTGCAGCATTTTAAAATTTGGCTTGGATGGTCAAAGGTAAGATGATATGCATATTACTCAAAAGTCCTGATAATATCATTAAGCACCTGGATCCAGCCCTGCCTGAAGCCAATGTACCCTGGATTTCCATGTTATATGAATCAGTCCCTTGCCCACTTTAAACTTCCATGGGCTTAAAAGTTCCCTGTGTTTATCAGTCCTGCTGCTTTCCATTTGTATCCTTTGTAACTAAAAGAGACCTGAGGATAAAGTCTATCAGGAAGTAAAATTGCCACCTATCGTACATAATGTGCAACTAGATTTAGATGTCTCTGTAGGTTTTCTTTTCTATAGGTCAAGAGTCAGAAGAAGGGAAATTATAGAATCAACATGATGCCAATGTCAAGGATCTGCCAGACTGGGCTGCAGAACTGTGTGTTGAATGCCCTTTTGGCCAGTCGTGCTGAGCATTTTTAACAGTCTGCAGTTTGCTCCTGAGAAATCTAGCTGCCTAAAGAGAAGTGTCTGCCTCCTGTGACATCACAGCACTGAGGAAATAGACAAGTACTGTGCTGCTACACAAAAGAGAGTTGAGAAGAGGTGTCAGCCATTTGTTGAAGACCTACTCTGTGCCAGGAATGTCCTGGTATCCATTCTCATAAGAGCCCTGCCTGGTCGGAATCATTAGCCTCACACCGTGACACTGATGTTCAAGATCAGAGAGATGAAGTAACTTTCCCTAAATAGTAAGTGGTAGATCCTTTGTTCAAATTCTGGGCTCCCAGGTTCAAGTCCGATCTCATACCACACACTGTACTTTTCTCTCCATAGGATGGAGGGGACCCACAAGGGGACTGATGCCACCAAAAGAGGAGTGGATAAAAACAGCCCAGGTGAAGGAGGGGGTGCTTCAGGTAGAAACACCTGCTTCCCGAGGGTCAGGGCTTCTGGGAAGCAGAGCGTGAAACAGACTACATCCTTGCAATGATGATCCCAAAAGCCACATCCCCAAACCACATTTCTCCTTCCTTGTTCTTTCTCCATGTAACCCTGAGAACCAGGCTCAAGGTCATAAAGCTAGTCATTGACAGAAACAGGATGTGACCCCACTCTGCAGGACCCCTCAGTGTTTTCCAGCCACCACCCTCCCCTTGCCCACTGGACTTTGCTGCACCTGCATTGTTTATTTATTAATTTAAAAGGACACATTTCCACTTAAAATTATTTCAAAAGGAAACTTCACACCACAAAGTAAATGGAAAATTTATATCCCTTGCCCTAAATAAGAAACCTTAAAATAAACACAAGAAAAACAAGCCAAAGTCATTACATTTAAGAGATGCTGTGACTTGATGGTTTCTCTGACCCCAAGACTCGACCTTCCCTTGGTTCAAAGAAAAATACAGAGGAATATTGAAACTCTTAAAATATATTAGCTGGGGGTAGTGGTACACACCTTTAATTCCAGTGACTGGGGACACTGGGGTGGGAGGATTGAAGGTTTGATGTCAGCCTCAGCAACTTATAAGACCCTGTCTCCAAAGAATAGCAAAATGTTTAAAAGGCTGGGGTTGTAGCTCAGTGGCAGAGTACCCTAGAGTACTAGTACCCCTAGTACCACAATTCATTCTCTCTCTCTCTCTCTCTCTCTCTCTCTCTCTCTAACATAATCAGATCAATTAAAGAACTTGAAAGGAAATGACTTCCACAACACAACTCTACGTTATGTAGTACCAAGTCTATGTGCCTCCTATAATCCAGTGCCAGCAGGAACACATACTGTAGGGTGGGTTTTGCTGCCTCAGCATGCCTTCTCATTGACACAGACTCACCACCTCCCTGTCTCTGTCCTGAGCTGCCACCCAGCCCACCACCCTTCTCTTCCTTCATGAACCCTTCCTGAAACATGTCATCCTGCAGAGCAGTTTTGCTTCCATACTGCACATTTAGGAAATGTGCTGTGTGTTGGCCTGAGCGCTAATGTAAGCACCTCTTATGCAGATTTCTTCTTGCTTTGATAAGCCTGATTCACAAACAAGCAAAGTGACTGCCCGGATCAATCAGCTTCCCTAGCTACAAAGTAAATAACCAAACATCTCACATCATCCCAGCTCTCTTGGTGACTTCGGATATTTTAGAACTAGAAAAAATCTTAATGATCATTGGATCTATCCCTTTATTGTGAACATGAGAAGGCTCAGACTTTCAAGAATGTGTTCAAGGTTAAACCCCCAGGAGACTGACAGAGCTGAGGTCTGAACTCAGGAACTCTTAGTGGACAGAGATCTTTCCTTTTCCTGTGTTTTTCTCTGTAATAAAAGAGTGCTCAATAAATACAACTCAGAAGTGAAATATTAAACATTCAGGCTCCTGATTCAGTTGCTGAAAAATTCCATTAGATACAGAATCTTCTAGAAAACAAATTCCAGGAAAGACATTCATCTTACAAACCAGTCTTTGCTAATTTTGTCAAAATTTGTAAATGAGGACTGATAGGGTGCCTAGGGTAGGAGCAATTCCACCAGGGTGACATTGCAGGAATAATAAATGTGTCCTTAGGGAAGGTTCTTTAAAACTCTTATTAAACCTCTCAAACATAACCATGTAAAGAGAGGCTGCCAGATTGTACCTACCTCTGCTACTCAGATGATTCGGGTAAGCTTTAGATAAATACCCCCGGCTCTATGGCGCTGATCCAACACAAGCTGGAACTTCCAACTCTTTGAGCTTTGCCCAGCACTAAGTAATTATCCCTGGAAATATTTACTGTTTATCTACCTTCAAATTTTAATGACAGAGATCCCATTCCGATTCCCATTATGATTCAAGGCACGGACAAAAGCTCCCCCAGATTTGCCCTAATAAACTTAATACTGTGCAGGATGTGCTTAAATTTTTATAAGTTCACCTTATCACCCCTTTCCAGTTTTTTGCATGGAGAGCAAGAAGTGCTTTTTAATTTATTCTTAAAAAAAATAAAATTCTACCCTACCTGGAATATGGGTTCTATGAACTGCCTTTGTTTTCAGATGTGTTTCTGTCTGTGCTCTTTTGGGAAGGCAGTGCCTCTCTCTCAGAGAAAGAGCAATGCTTGCTTGAGACATATTCTTTCTGGATTCCAGGAGTAGTTCTGCAATGTTTCTCTATCCATGATGGCCCAACTCAACATTACCCTCTCTCTTCAAGGTTGCCCTAAACATCATGGCCTCAGGGTGGGAAAGGAAGATGTGTGAGAGTGGAGAGACCACCCTAGGCCTGTTTCCTTGTCAGTAGACGGTGGGAGCTGGGCTAGACAATCCCAAAAGTTTCCACTGCTTTAGTGGGCTCTGAGGTAGGGCTGAGGCAGCCACTTCTAGAACAGGGTTGTTGAGACTTCTGCAAAGCCACTGCTCCCATGGTACTTCTCCATTCTCAATGTCACACTTCTTCTAGGTCAATTTGTAGATTAGAATAAAAAATAATATTTGAGTAAGGGACAAGTAGCTCTACCTATGAAGTAAAAGACTTGATTATATTTTAGGCACTGATCTTTGTAATAAACATCTTACCCTAAAGTGTATAGTCACCAAGTCCTTGAGGCTTTTAATGCCAAAATCAGGCTTCCAAAGCAGTGACCATCAGCATGACACTACAAGACTGAGATTTTTGGTCCACACATTTTCTAACTTGCTGTATAGCATTTAAAAAAAACTTCTTTGCCTCTCTGAGATCTAGTTCTCATTGAGCAAGATTTGACTCAGTGAACATTTATTAGGTATCCATTCAGAGGCTTAATAAGCAAGACAAAGTGATACAAACAGCCCAATATGATCTTTGCCCTCGACTGAAGGTAAGACAAATACTGGTGATTTTGTCATGTAATCTAAACAGAAAAGTGTCATGAGAAGATTATTGTAATGGTCAGGGTAGAAAACAAGAGGACATCTTGATGAGGTTACTATTTCAGCAAGGATGAAAAAGTGATAGAATTTCAGGGGCAGATACAGAGTGAAAAGAGCAGTTCTGGCAAAAGAAATGACATGGACAAAGACACAAAGAAGAAAATGGCAGACTGGACTAGTGGCCATGGTTGGCTTGGCTCAGAGGATGAGGTATGTAAAGAGGGAATAGTAAAGCTGAGACAGTGAGGCCCAAGTGTAGGAGGGATTTATTTCATCTGGAGTTCATCATTCACTCTGGCAATGGGGAGGCATTAAGTACTTTGGAGTGAGGGAGACAAGGGATCAAGGCTATGCTTCAGGGACTTGAGTTTGGCAATGGCGTGGGATATGAATAAGAGGTGAGGAGAGACCGGAGGCAAGAAAGCAGGCAGGCAGCTACTGCATCACCTCTCCTGTGGTGCTGTAAGTAGGCACTGATTTAAGACAGGGCATAGCTCCAACAGTTGGGGGGAATCAAAAGAAAATGGATATGAGAGCATTTCAAATTCTTTATTCAGATAAGAAATAGGCTTAAAAGTCCATGTCAAGAACTAGGAAGGGTCTGAGATCTTTTAAGCAAATAATTTAGCCTGGCATGTTTCCATACATTCAGACAGAAGACATGAGACTCCTGGGAAAGAGACAAAGGACTTTATTCCCACAACACAGCAGGCAGCATGAGCTCCATGTTTGCATCAGTTTCCTTCACTCTCAAATTTCATATGGGCAACACAAAGCAAGATCCAGGAGGACACAGAAAGCACACTGTCCTTGTGAAATAGCTGAGAAAATCCCTGTTCATATCAGGGAATATTAGCAAATTCGCCTCGACATTTGCCCCAGAGTGAGATGTTATCTTTGCTATCCTACTCAGGAAAGAAATACACTTTCTGCCCAGAGAAAAATGCTATTTCAATCTTCCAGGACTATTTGCTACACAAATATATTGTTTTTAAAATAGTCCTAAGGGCTGGGGATATAGCTCAGTTGGTAGAGTGCTTACTTTGCAAGCACAGGCCCTGGGTTCAATCCCCAGCACTGCAAAAATAAAATTTAAAAAAATAAAAATAGTCCTGAATAGAATTGTCATTATCTCTTGCTCAAAATATGGGCAGAAATGCAAGTGCCCACCAAAAACTATCTCCTAACAGTCTTCTTTGATGGGTGTGATGATTGATTCCTACCTTCATACATGACTGGTGAGCTTCCATTTTAAAATGCCAACTAAGAAGATTTTATAGAGGCCCCACCAGTACTAGATGGAAAGGAGGACTCTCTCCTCTGTTTTACAGGGAACCACCAACCACCAAACAAAATTAATTTTACAGGCTGGTCTGTGATATTGTCAATATACAAGAACAGAAATTTTTGTACTTTTAAGGAAATGCTGTTTTAGGGAATCATTTCTTCTTTTTACGAAGATTATGATAGCATTTACAAGTTACCAACCCCAGGCAAGCATCCAGGGGGAAGACACTCCATCTCAATGCTTCAATCCCAGCTTGATTATTATTACTGTACATATTTTTATCCTCCCATAAGGTCAGAGTGCTGAAGAAATGGTTTTGTATGTCTGTGTAAACATCATTTCTGCTTCCCAGGATGATACAGAGGCAGCATTAGCACTTTCACTTACTGAGCACCTTTACCTGAAGAACCCAATTAATACATTGCCTAGGATGTATTCATTTATACTCCATGACACCCCTGAGAGGAAAGGCCAGTATTACTAAATTTACCCTGCAGTTCTACAATGGGGGTTATAAAATTGAATGTCAGGTCAAACAGGAAGCATTCAGAATGACACTAGCAAGAGTTGGAGAGCAAATACTGAGATCCCCTGGTAAGTGGGATCTCATTCAACTAACCAGGAAAATTCCAATGACTAACAACTCTGAGGCCACATCTTCCATTGCATTTACTTTATTCAAGTCTAAAACTAAAAGATCCAACTTACTGTTCCTGTCTCTTCTTCATATGCCTCTCTATACTCACTTGGGTAAATCTCATTTGCTCCTGAAATTCCACAGGTAGAGCTAGTATCATTTGTGAAGGGTTCCTTCATGATTACCCACCATGAATTTCCATTATCTAAGAGACCATGTCCATCTCTTAAGATCAATGTCATCTTCTCCCTAAAGTCTGTTCTTAGTACAATATCCAGTATCAGGCATTCTGTGATAGCCACACAAATGGACTAAGAAACATACCAGAGAAGTGGGGTGTTACTATAAAGAATATGTGAAAATAGTTTTCAAACTGGGTAATGGATACGGCTGGAACAGTTTGGAAGTGGACACTGGAAAAAGCCTGTATTACTATGAATGAAGCAGTAGGGTGATTGGTGGGGACCCAGAAAAAGAGAAAGGCTGTGGGAAAGTCTCACTCTTCTTAGAGATCACTTAAGTGGGAAAGATAGAAAAGATAATTCTGATGAGGTCTCAAATGGAAATGCAGAAAAAGGTATTAGAAACTAGATAAAAGGCCATTATTGTTATGGATTTGCAGAGGACCTAATCAAATTATGTCCCTGTCCAAGGACTTTGTTGAAGGCAGAACTTATGAGCAATGAACTAAGATATTTGGCAGAAGAAATCTCTAAGCAGTAAAGTAGTCAGGATGTTGCATAGCTTCTCTCAACTACTTCTTTAGCAGAATGCAAGAAGAGAGAAATGATTAAATGATTAAATCTAGAATTTATAATCAAAAGGGGAGTAGAATGCAAAGACTTGGAAAATTCTCAGCCTGCATATGTAAAGTATAAAAAGCATGCTCAGTAGAGAAAACCAAAGTTATGACCAAGAAACTATTCAGATATGAGTATGGATAGAAAGAAATCAGATGCTATTCATCACAGCAATGGAAAAAGGACCCCAAAGGCATTTCTAGGAATAGGAGAGAGGCCCAGGGTGCTGTGGGACTTAAGAGCTCATTGCCCAGGAATGTCTGTGCTCCCTGCTTTTTGGGACTGAGTCACCCCAACTGTGGCTCAAGTGGGCCTGGGTGTGGCTCAGGACGCCACTCTTGAGGGTGTAAGTAATATGCATTGGTGGTCTCCATATGGTGCTGATTTTGCAGGTACAGAGTATAAAAGCTGCAAAGACATAACTTCCTCTACTTACATCCTCATGGATACCTCAGAAAATCTTGAGGATCAGGCAGAGATCTGTTGCAGGACTGAGGTCACCACAGAGATCCCCACTATGTCAATTCCTAGCAGATCTGTGGGATTGGAGTCATCAAGAACTCAGCTAGGACAATGCTTAGTGGAGCTATGGAGACAGTCATTCCCTGAATTCCCAGAACTATAGACCACCAGTGTGCAGTCCCAGCCTAGGGAAGTCAACAACCTGCAACTTCAACGCAAGAGTTGAAATGTGGGTTGGCCCACAAAACTCCCTGGGGACAGAGCTGCCTAAGACCTTTGGGGTCTAGCTCCTACCTCCATGCATCCAGGAAGTAGGACATGGAATCACAATAGTTGAATTTCCAGCCTTAAGATTTAGTAATGTTTGCCCTGTTGGGTTTTGGGCAGACTTGGGATCTCTTCTTTTCTAAAAATTTTTCTATTTCTACTTTTTGGAGTGGGAATGTCTGTACTATACCTGTCCCACCATTGTATTGTGGAAGTACATCACTTGTTCAACTTTACAGATTTCTAGCTAGGGGAAAATTTATCTCAGGAGGAATCATGCCTCAAGTATCTGATTTAGATGAGACTCTGGACTTTAGATTTCAAAGGCGATGCTAGATTAAAACTTTTGAAGGCAAGTAGAGTGGAACTGAAGTATTTTGCATGTAGGAAGGACATGAATTTGAGAGGGGCAGGGGTGAAATGCCATGTTCTGAATATGTTTCCTCATATTCACGTGCTAGAGACTTAATCCCAAATGCAGCAGTGTTGGAAGGTGCGACTTTTTGAGAAGTACTTAGATTGTGGAAGCTCCACCTTTATCAATTAGATTAAAGGTCTTGACAGTGAAGAATCATGTAAACTAGAGAATTAATTACAGTATTTTATTGTCCAACAATGAAACTAATACTTTGCACGCATTTCATTTCAGTTTAATAATACAATTGGTTTTGTACTTAAAAAATTAAAAAAAATATATATATATATATAAGAAAACTTGGCAGAGAGAGGACACAGCACTCAAGGTACCATCTTGGAAGCAAAAACCAGACCCCTATTAGACAACCATACCTGCTGGTTCCTTGATCTTGGACTTTCTAATCTCCAGAACTATGTAAAAATAAATGTCTGCTCTTAATAAATTCCCATCTGAGGTATGAAAAAAATGTGAAAGTTATCAGAGTCAAAATGGAGCTGCCTGCGTCAATCCTAAAACCAACAACAGAAACAGCTGGGAAGTTACAGTGAGAGAGTTTTTATGTGTGACTGCCTAATAATAACTATCAAAAAATATTCTGCCAGAACCAACAAGTTGGCACAGAGGTCACTGCAACCTTGCACTAAAAGTGCTTCCACAAGGACATCTGCACAGCAGTTGTCTGTCCAGTCTTGGACTAGCAACACCTTTGTTTTTAATCACTATGGACAATGATTATTGTTTTGAAATATCTGTTGTATCGTTCATTTTTGACTTTAAAATCTTTCCATTGTTTCCACCTCCTTGAATGCATTCATAGTTACTATAGTCCTAAACTCCCATTGCAACACCATCACTGTATATTTATTCATTTATTCTCTCCTTGAAATATATTTTTACACTGACAGAAGTATTCTATTGTAGCAGCACAAACAGATAAAGGCAGATGCTAAAGTAAGTTAAGTGAGCTAACCATGACAGATCATTAGTGTAGGCTTGGATGGGATTATGAGTACCCTATTCTAATTCTAGGACTCTTTTCACTATTAAAACAAGTAGTCCATCATTATTTCTTTGAAGATTTTACTTTGGACTTATTGCTCATTAAATAAGCACATACTCAGTGCTTTATTTGTATTTGAACAGCTGGTATGAGGAAAGCAATTCCTCTGCTCCTGAGTTTACAATCAAATTCAGGAGACCATGAAATAAATTAGAAACTGCAGTGTGTTGCGTGTCTTGATCAGTATTTGCCTGAGTGGGGTACAAATTCAAAGCAAGATTTCAACCAGATATGGGGAGCAGGAGGTTGAGATAATAAAGAATTCTGGTACAAGGGCAGGCAATGAGCAAGCATCTGGAGTGATAGGAATGCATGGTGTATGAGGCCAGAGTTGACCTGTCCCAGTGAGCCTCCTCCACCAAACAAGGAGTCTGAACTGCATTCTGTTAGATCCCATGCATTGGAGAGAATACCTTAAAATATATTTGTGAGGAGGGACATCATTGTATCTGAATATTAGACAAACATTCTGTGGTTAGTGGGAGTGGAACGAAGAAATGTAGTGTACTTTGAAACAAGGAGCCCTTTGGGAACATTCTGTCTGATTGAAATCTAGGGATTAGGGGCCTTAATTAAATTCAGAATAAGAGACTGAATCATGAGATAGGAAGGAAGCAATACTAAGAAATTTGGTGAATACTTTCCAATGGGAAAGAAGACATGAGTCAAGAGTTTTCAATGACTCCCTGACCAAGCTTGGGTACCTACATGAAGGATGATTCCATTTAAGAGAACAAGGAAGTCTGAGAGAAAGATGGTGAGTTTATTTGAGACACAATACGTTTGAGTTGGTTGTGGGCTATCTCTGGAGCTGTTGGCAGGTGAACAGATTCAAGGGTATGGCCTTCAGCACAGAGGTCTGACCTAGCAAGTTTGTTTTCAGAATCATCAGATTATAATTTGTAGTTACTGCAATAAACTTAGAAGAGGTCACCCTGGGAAAATGGTTAGGGTTAGAAAAAATGAGGGATCAGGAAGAGGCAACAGGGTGGCACCATTCTTTTCTCAAGCCAGAGAAAGTTAAATCCAAATGTTCTAAGGCATCTACAGTATGTAATGATTTAAGTTCTCTCCTAGAAAGTTTCTAGTTATGTAACTTCCAAGGAGGAAGTGAGAAAACAGTCCCTGAAACCATTTCTGTGTTCTGTCTCAGGTGAAGATCTCTAAAAATCTGAAGAGTTTTTAGCTGGACACAGGAATGCATGCCTATAATCCCAGCAATTTGGGAGGCTGAGGCAGGAGGATCACAAGTTCAAAGCTTTCTGCAACTTAGTGAGGCCCTAAGCAATTTAGTAAGACCCTTTCTCAAAATAAAACAAAACAAAAAAAGGGCTGGGGATATGGTTCAGTGGTTAAGTGCCCCCAGTTTTAATACCTGGCACCAAAAAGAAAATAAGACTTTGGGGCAAACAGGAGGAAAACCAATGGAGAGGAGTCCCACAAAAATCAAGAGAGAGAGATGGCCAGTGCCAAATGCCACAAAGAAAGGGGAAGGGGAAGGAAGTACCCACAGGAGGTTATTACCAGGGGCAATTAGCAGGGGCAATTTCAGTGTGTGGGAGACGAGAGGATTTTGCATTGATAGAGAATTAAATGGGTTCTGATCAACAAGCTATAATAAAAATGCAGAGAACCACTTTACTTTTGAAGAAAATTGACTAAGAAGGGAAGGAAATAAATTAGACTGCAACTGGTAGAGAATGTAGGGTTGGTCATGTTTATATACTGAAAAGAAAGAACAAGTATGGTGAAGGTAGCAATAAAGAAGACTGCAAAGTGGACGACTGGCAGGATGAGGTACACAGGGAGTGATGGAATCCAAAGACAAGCCAAAATATTACCCTTAGCAGGGAAAATGAATGTCTCTTGCTGTGATATAGGGAGAAAGGAGGAGAGTTATATGGAAGGAGATAAACTTGCAGGCATCATGAGAAGAAATTGATGGAGCCAGAATGATGGAATCCATCTCCTCCGTAAGTAGTTAAGGTCATCCATTGTGTGTAAAAAGAAACATGGCAGAGGTGGACATGCTCAGAAAAGGTTAAAACTGTGCAAAATCCCTGGAGGGAAAGTGAAGAAGGGATGTAATGTGGAAGGATAACCAAGCTGTATGGAGGATCCTATTGAAACTGAAACTCCCCCCAGAAATCATTACTCCATTATATTCCAGATTGTATCCATTTGCAAGGATAGGGTACCTGAAAACATTGATATTCTCTCATTTGGAAGTAAAGACACACATCTCCAAGAGAACTGGTTGGATTTAAGGCAACCATACATGACCATAAAAGAAGCCGTCCCTAAGAGACTTTTAATGAGCCCTCTAATAGCCTTCTATCCTTCTTAGCTAACCAGCCTGTGAGAACTAGTTTCCCTCCAGTTACCACTAGCAAATCATTTAGGAATGTTCTCTCTTCACCATTCAATGACACAAACCAAAATGCATTATATTATCTACATTACTACCACATGCAATAGATAGCAAGGTCGATAATCCTTGAGTTAAGCAGATTCAGCAGTTATTCAAGAACACACCTCTACCTGTCTTGAATTTGGCCCTTAAACATTCTGCACTTAAAGTTGGTGTTATAGATCAAGGAAGAAAGTATTGTGGGAAGCATTTTCCTATTCCACTGTCCCATGGACTTCTATCCTTGAGTTCATTACATTTGGCATGCTGTGAATGGAGGGGGTCTAGTATTCAACCAGCCAATACACACCCATTACTTATATGTCACCTACCATGAAGGTGCTCAGAAGTCCATTATAAAACACATAATCCTGCTAATGTGAACCCTAGAGTGAAGAAAATAAAATTTATCGATAAGGTAATAGATGAAGGCGTCGTTAAGATAAAGACATGTCCACTGGGAAGTTGACATAAAAAAAAAGTAACAATCTGGGATTATGAGCTGGATCCAATGGTCTAAAATCCTTTAACCCCATTTTTTATAGTATGAGTGATGTCAGATGGTGGGCTGATCATGAAGGGTTTCATTGTTCCTGTCTCTGAATCAAGTTTAAGAAGGAAGTCCAGGTCTCCTGGGTGGTCTGGCCTCGAGGGGCTGGAGTCTCTGGCTCCAGCAGTGAGTTTGGACCCATCGGCGCCATTCTGCAGCTTCCCTGGCAGAGGGCGACCATCTGGGACTGCCTGAGTCCTCAGAGCTGAGCTCTGGTCTTTCCCGCCACTGCGAGGCATCTCCTGGGGAGGTCTGGCCTGGAGCAGAGGGAATCACCAGCTCCAGCGGGGAGTTTGGGCCCTTTGGCGCTATTTTACAGCTTCCCTGGCAGAGAGTGACCACCTGCCACCAACTGAGCCCCCAGCTAGGAGCTCAGGACTGCCTGGGCTCTCAAGCCCAGTGTCTCTAACACTGAGCACAGTTCTGTGCCCCCACCCCAACTTGGTCTAGTTCCCAGGTCCACACCCTGGCCTGGGGTCTAGCACCTTGCTGTATCTGATTGTCTATCAACACCAGGCTGCCTCTGCCCAGAAGCATTGATCATTCCCAACCTGGAGGAAGTGGGACAGCAGCTTTCTTGGATCACCACTTGATTAAGCACCTCTCAAACATCAGGTGAGTTACTGGAAATCTGCAGAGACACTTTAAGTCTTTACAAGGAAATTGCAATCCCTCTGATTCGCACTACTAGAGGGGAAGATACATGAGCAACATGAGAAAACATGGGAAGAAAGTGTCCCAAATAAATCTAGATGATATATCAAGAGAACCCAAAGACAACATGGTAGGAAGAATGACAGAAAAGGAGTTCAGAATGTTCATAATTAAAATGATCCGAGAAGAGAATGATGTGACAAGAGACCAGATTCAGGCTATGAATAATCAGCTAATAGAGCAGTTGCAGGAAGCAAAAAATCATTTCAATAAAGAGATAGAAGTTCTGAGAAAAAAACAAACAGGAATCCTTGAAGGAAACAAGGAAATGAAGGAAACAATCAACCAAGTTAAAAACTCAATAGAAAGCATAATTAACAGAATAGATCACTTGGAAGACAGAACCTCAGACAATGAAGACAAAATATTTAATCTTGAAAACAAAGTCGAACAAGCAGAGAAGATGGTTAGGAACCATGAACGAAACCTCCAAGAAATATGGGACATCATGAAAAGACCAAATTTAAGAGTTACTGGGATTGAGGAAGGCACAGAGATACAAACCAAGGGTATGAATAATCTGTTCAATGAAATAATATCAGAAAATTTCCCAAATATGCTGAATAAGATGGAAAATCAATTACAAGAGACTTACAGGACACCAAACGCACAGAATTACAACAGATCCACACCAAGGCACATTATAATGAAAATACCTAACATACAAAACAAAGATAGAATTTTAAAAGCGGCGAGAGAAAAACATCAGATTACCTACAGGGGGAAACCAATACGGATATCAGCAGATTTCTCAGCCCAGACCCTAAAAGCAAGAAGGGCCTGGAACAACATATTTCAAGCTCTGAAAGAAAACGGATGCCAACCAAGAATCTTATACTCAGCAAAACTTACCTTCAGATTTGATGACGAAATAAAATCCTTCCCTGATAAACAAAAACTTAAAGAATTCACAAAGAGAAAGCCTGCCCTACAGAACATTCTCAACAAAATATTTGAAGAGGAAGAAACGAAAAACAACAATCTCAGTCAACATGGGGAGGAATTACCCTAAAGAAAGAGTCAATCAAAGGAGAAACAAAGTTAAGCTAAAAACCCAAAAAAAGCTAAAATGGCAGGAAATACAAGTCATATCTCAATAATAACCCTGAATGTAAATGGCCTAAACTCATCAATCAAAAGACATAGACTGGCAGATTGGATTAAAAAGAAAGAGCCAACAATATGCTGCCTTCAAGAGACTCATCTCATAGAAAAACATGCCCACAGACTAAAGGTGAAAAGTTGGGAAAAAACATACCATGCACATGGACTGAGTAAAAAAGTAGGAGTTTCCATCCTCATTTCAGATAAAGCAGACTTCAAGCCAAAGTTAGTCAGAAGGGATAAAGAAGGACATTTCATACTGCTTAAAGGAAGCATAAATCAGCAAGACATAGCAATCATAAATATTTATGCACCAAACAGTGGTGCATCCATGTACGTCAATAAGATCCTTCTCAATTTCAGGAATCAAATAGACCAAAACACAATAATACTGGGGGAGTTTAACACTACTCTCTCACCATTGGACAGATCTTCCAAGCAAAAATTGAACAAAGAAACCATAGGACTCAATGACACAATTGCTAATTTAGACTTAACAGACATATATAGAATATTCCATCCATCAAAAAGCGAATACACTTTCTTCTCAGCAGCTCATGGATCCTTCTCTAAAATAGACCATATGTTATGCCACAGAGCTACTCTTAGCAAATACAAAAACATAGAGATACTACCTTGTATACTATCAGATCATAATGGAATGAAATTAGATATCAATGATAAAGTTAAAAACAGAAACTACTCCAAGACCTGGAGATTAAATAATATGCTACTGAATGATGCATGGATAACAGAAGACATTAGGGGGGAAATTAAAAGATTCTTAGAGGTCAATGAGAACAAAGATACAGCATATCAAAATCTCTGGGACACTATGAAAGCAGTGCTAAGAGGAAAATTCATTGCATGGAGTGCATTTAATAAAAGAATGAAAAGTCAACAAATCAATGATCTCACACTACACCTCAAAGCCCTAGAAAAAGAGGAACAGATCATCACCAAAAGTAGCAGAAGACAGGAAATAATCAAAATTAGAGCTGAAATCAATGAAATTGAAACAAAAGAAACAATTCAAAAAATTGACAAAACAAAAAGTTGGTTCTTTGAAAAAATAAACAAAATTGATAAACCCTTAGCCACGCTAACAAAGAGAAGGAGAGAGAAACTCCAAATTACTAAAATTCATGATGGAAACGGAAATATTACAACAGACACAATTGAAATACAAAACATAATAAGAAGCTACTTTGAAAATTTATACTCCAACAAAATAGAAAACCTGGAAGACATCAACAGGTTCCTAGAGGCATATGAGCCACCCAAACTGAATCTGGAGGACATACACAACTTAAATAGATCAATTTCAAGCAATGAAATAGAAGAAGTCATCAAAAGCCTACCAACAAAGAAAAGTCCAGGACCAGATGGATTCACAGCCGAGTTCTACAAGACCTTCAAAGAAGAGCTCATTCCAATACTCCTCAAAGTTTTTCATGAAATAGAGGAGGAGGGAACCCTTCCAAACTCATTCTATGAAGCTAATATCATCCTGATACCAAAACCAGAGAAGGACACATCGAGGAAAGAAAATTTCAGACCCATATCTCTAATGAATATAGATGCAAATATTCTTAACAAAATTTTAGCGAATCACATACAAAAGCATATTAAGAAGATAGTGCACCATAATCAAGTGGGTTTCATCCCGGGGATGCAAGGTTGGTTCAACACCCAGAAATCAATAAATGTAATTCACCACATGAACAGATTTAAAGTCAAGAACCACATGATTAAATAATCATTGAAATCAATAGATGCAGAGAAAGCATTTGATAAAATACAGCACCACTTCATGCTCAAAACACTAGAAAAAATAGGGATAGTGGGGACATTCCTTAACATTGTAAAGGCTATCTATGCTAAGCCCACAGCTAACATCATTCTAAATGGAGAAAAATTGAAAGCAATCCCCTTGAGAACTGGAACAAGGCAGGGATGCCCTCTTTCGCCACTACTATTCAACATTATTCTTGAAACTCTAGCCAGAGCAATTAGACAGCCCAAAGAAATTAGAGGAATACAAATAGGAAAAGAAGAGCTCAAACTATCCCTATTTGCTGATGACATGATTCTCTATTTAGAAGACCCTAAGAATTCCACTAGAAAACTTCTGGAACTCATAAATGAATTCAGTAAAGTAGCAGGATATAAAATTAATGCTCATAAATCTAATGCATTTTTATTCGTAAGTGATGCATCCTCTGAGAGAGAAATTAGGAAAACTACCCCATTCACAATAACCTCAAATAAAATAAAATACTTGGGAATCAATCTAACAAAAGAAGTGAAAGATGTCTACAATGAGAACTACAGAACACTAAAGAAAGAAGTTAAAGAGAATCTGAGGAGATGTAAAGATCTCCTATGTTCTTGGATAGACAGAATTAATATTGTCAAAATGGCCATACTTCCAAAAGTGCTATACCAATTCAATGCAATTCCAATTAAAATCCCAATGACGGACCCCATAGAAATAGAGCAAGCAATCATGAAATTCATTTGGAGGAATAAGAGATGCAGAACAGCTAAAGCAAAATCCTTAGCAAGAAGAGCAAAGCAGAGGGTTTCACAATACCAGACCTTCAATTATACTACAGAGCAATAGTAACGAAAACAGCATGGTATTGGCACCAAAATAGACAGATAGATCAATGGTACAGAATAGAGGACACAGAGACAAACCCACATAAATACAGGTATCTCACACTTGACAAAGGAGCCAAAAACATAAAGTGGAGAAAAGACAGCCTCTTCAACAAATGGTGCTGGGAAAATTGGAAATCCATATGCAGCAAAATGAAACTAAACCCATATCTCTCACCCTGTACAAAACTCAACTCAAAGTGGATCAAGGACCTAGAAATTAGCCCAGAGACTCTTCACCTAATACAAGAGAAAATAGGTCCAAATCTTCATCACGTTGGCCTAGGACCAGATTTCCTTAACATGACTCCCAAAGCGCAAGAAATAAAAGCAGGCATCAATGATTGGGATAGAGTCAAACTAAAAAGCTTTTTCTCAGCAAAGGAAACAATCAGCAATGTGAAGAGAGAGCCTTCAGAGTGGAAGAAAATCTTTGCTACACACACTTCAGATAGAGCACTAGTCTCCAGAATCTACAAAGTACTCAAAAACCTTTACACCAAGAACACCAATAACCCAATCAATAAACGGGCCAAGGAAATGAACAGACACTTTACAGAGGAAGATCTACAAGCAATCAACAGATTTATGAAAAAATGTTCAACATCCCTCATTATAAGATAAATGCAAATCAAAACCACCTTAAGATTTCATCTTACCCCAATTAGAGTGTCTTTTATCAAGAACACAGGCAACAACAGGTGTTGGCGAGGATGTGGGGAAAAGGGTACACTCATACATTGCTGGTGGGAGTGCAAGTTGGTGCAGCCACTCTGGAAAGCAGTGTGGAGATTCCTTAGAAAACTTGGAATGGATCCACCATTTGACCCTGCTATCCCACTCCTTGGCCTATACCCAAAGGACTTAAAATCAGATTGCTACAGTGATGCAGCCACATCAATGTTCATAGCTGCTCAATTCACAATAGCTAGGTTGTGGAACCAACCTAGATGCCCTTCAATAGATGAATGGATAAAGAAACTATGTTATATATACACAATGGAATATTACTCAGCCATAAAGAAGAATAAAATTATGGCATTTGTAGGTAAATGGATGACGTTGGAGACTATTATGCTAAGTGAGATCAGCCAATCCCAAAAATCCAAAGGCCGAATGGTCTCTCTGATAAATGAATGATGATGCATAATGAGGGGAGGAAGGGTGGCAAGAATGGAGGAAGGATAGATAGCATAGAGGGAAGGGAGGGGTTGGGTTGGGGGAGGGGGATAAGAATAATAACAGAATGTGTGACAGACATCATTGCCCTGTGTACATGTATGAACGCACAGATGGTGTGATTCTACTTTGTGTGCAACCAGAGAAACAATAACTGTACTCCATTTGTGCTCAATGAATCAATAAGCAAATAAAAAAATAAAATAAAATAAAATAAAATACTTTTGCACATTAAAAAAAAGAAGAAGGAAGTCCAATCCATGAATTGAATGATGTCTCTTCAAATATTTGCAGTATAATGAAAACAGTGAATATTCCAAACTAAGAAACATAGACTTTCACAGTTAGAAAAGATTTTAGGGTAATTTTATGGGTTAGTCAGCTTTTGAGTCATTATGAACAAAACACCTGATAAGAACAACTTGGAGTAGGAGAAGTTTATCTAAGGCTGATAGTTTCAGAGTTCTCAGTCCATAGATGGCCAACTCCATTGTTCTGGGCCCAAGGTGAGGCAGCTAGGGGAAGGGCCCAGCAGAAGAAAGGTGCTCTGCTTATATAGGGGTCAGGAAGCAGAGAGAAAAGGGTGAAGAGCCTCAGGGAAGATGAACCCTGCCAGGGCCTGTCCACAGTGACCCACCTCCTTCAGCCATGCGCCAGCTGCCTACATTAACCACCCAGTCATTCCAACTAGTATGGATTTATTTAGGTTACAGCTCTCACAATCCAATCATTTCACCTCTAAATATTCCTGAAATAATATAGGAGTTTTGGAGGGACACATCATATCCAAATCCATAACAGTTTAATTCTCTTTTGGTGCTTAAATCTCCCCCATAACATCCTCACCAGAAGGGCATCCAGCTTCTGACTGGACACCTCCAGTAATGGGCAAGTCACTGCACCAAAGACCACCTACTATATCTTAAATTTCACTTCTGTATGTTTCAGTGGAATTCCGCTTTCTGTGCCTTCCACCCATTTAATCCCCAAGCTTCAAAGATATAGAAGCTTTAGCCATACAAGACCAGCTGACAGGGTGTCCATGTAGAGGATGTCATTTACCACAGTCATTGATACCACTCTAATATCAGGCTTACTTACTCATACACTTCTAGAAGCCAAGAGTGCACAATCCCACAATGCCCTTGGGGAGGAAGGAACACGTAGGCATATATACTGGAAAATCAATCACTCATAAGAAAAGTTTAGAATTAAAGACTGTCCAAAAGAAAAGAAATAGAGGTTCT
Organism: Glaucomys volans; assembly: GCA_020662805.1. Classification (NCBI taxonomy): domain Eukaryota; kingdom Metazoa; phylum Chordata; class Mammalia; order Rodentia; family Sciuridae; genus Glaucomys; species Glaucomys volans. The sequence goes on from JAJEJO010000290.1 coordinate 190,891, forward strand.
CATCAGACATCACAATGCATGTGGTCCGTCTTGGGTCCAGTTCTCTCTCTCTCTCCTTTTTATATTTAGTCACTCACTCAATGAACCAATACATACTAATTACCTATTTCCTACATTTTAGGTACCAGCCATGTTCTCAGAGTGAGGTCCATCACCTCACTGCCCTGACCCATGCAGGTGGTCAGATTTCAAAATTCAGAAACATGAAAAAGGAAAAGATTCCCTAGATGTCAGACTCATACTGTGAAATCTAATTTGGTTTGCTGGTATTCTACATTGGAATAAAATGATCCCTGTTTTCCATTTAGCACAGTTGCTTATAACCATAACTCCCGTGGGAGCCATGAAGAGTGAAGGATATGGTTCGGAATAAATGCAGATTTTCCTGTGTTCCTAAGCAATTTCTATATAACAACCTTCCAAATTCTATGATCTTCCCTAACCAGATCCTTAATTATTGGAAGACAGAGCAATTCTGAATCGAGAACGTTACCTCACATTCTCATTTTTATGCAGTCCAGCTTCTCACAGGTTTCTGTCTAGGGAACAAACCAACACACAAAGAACTGTAACTGAAAACTCCATCAGCCACTGGAAGCAAAGCTGTACACATTCTAGCACACAACTAAAGCAAAAATGGGCACAACTCTCCCCTCTTCTCCTTGGAGCCCCACATGGGAAATGCTCCTTGGAACCCTAGAGCATTTACCACACTGGCCAAAGAAGAATCAGTAACTAATAGAAGTGGGAACCGATTTCCTGTAGTGTCCCTGGGGTCTGGTACAATGTGAGGGGCATGATGCCACAGAGCTCCCTCTTTTGGAGCTGCAGGGTCCTGGGGAAATATCACAGACTGACAGGAGGTGTTTGCTCCCCAGCACTGGAGGAACCAGTGAAGCAGAATCCCCCAGCCAACCAATAATGGATCAGCTCTGAGCATCACAGAGGCACCCAGAAGGGGGAAATGGCAGATACCAGGTAAGTTGACCCAATATATTTGTTAGCACGTATGGGACTCTACCTGGGGACACCCTGACATAGCTTAAAGGGCCTTGCCAGGAGCTGGAGACACAGCATTAGTAGGTGCAGATGAAAGGCTTTCTACAAGAAAGTCTCATTCTAGAGAATGAAGAGGTATGGAGAAACTAGACCATAAACGTAACAGAATCACAGAAGGTTGGGGCTAGATGGAATCACAGGTATCACCTGGTATGAAGTCTTTATTGTTGAAATGGGTAAACTAAAACCCAGGAAGGGAGGGTCACAAAGAGAAGAGGTCTCACAGCTGAGAAAGTGGCATCAGGAGGGCCAAGATTCCTGTCTAGTACATCCTCTTCTGCCTCTGGGTAGGCTCCACAGCTCTACTTATACTATAAAACTGCTCTGCTCTTGGTGAGAAGTGAGCTGAGCATTGTATTTGGAGATGCAGACTGACTATGTGCAGCTTGATGACCTGGGCAGCAAAGCTATTAATTTATGTGTCTGCACCTTTAACAGATCTTTGGAGAAAAGGAAGAGGGAGGAGACCAAAGTCAGGAGAGGTTGAACTGTGTATGTGTGTGTGTGGGGAGGGGGGCGCTTCTTCAGGTCCCACCAGAGTCTGATCCCCTACCTTGTATTATGAGAGTCCTTGGGGTACAGGAGGTGGTGGGTTACAGGGTGACATGCATGCCTGGCCATGTAGCAGTGTGATATAAGTTGGGCGGTTGCTGTGCTTCTGCCCCATGTCTGTATGCTTCTGATCAACCAGAAGAGAAGGGAGGGAGACTACGGGCCAAGGGACGAGCTCTGTAGAAAGGCTGCCTGGGATGCAGGTAATGAAAAGGCGAGTGGTAATGCTTCCCACAAGCAGTCACCAGCAAGCCCGCGCCACCATGGCCATAAAACACCCACGCCTGCCATAACCCATAACCAGCTCCGCACGACTCGCCCGCCTGGCTGCCTCCTGCATCACTCTGCGCTCTGCACCAAGCTGCCGCAGAGCACGTCACCGGCTCCCCAGAGAGTGCTGCCCATCCAGAGCCCGACCTGATTACCTGCCTCCTCCTCACCACTGAGAGTGGGTCCCACCTGCTGAGACTAGGGGGCCCTGGAGGGGCCAAACTGCAGTGATTTATCCCCTTTATAGGTTTCCGGGACAACAGCATGGAGATGAGACTATTGAAATTCCCTACCATCCATCTCCTGACACTGTGTCCTTTCTCACTCTGCCAGGGCCTCCCCTGTTCATGCCCTTTCCCAGGCAGGACTCTGCTTCTCCTGCACTCTGATCCTCCTGCCGCCTGTCAGGCAGCCACCACAGCCAAGGACCACCCAGAATGTCTGGTTTTACCTCACACCCATGATAGGCAAACACTTGGCCAGGGGCCTTACCTGAATTGTCTTATTTAATTCTCACCACAAATTTAGGACATAGACGCTATTGCTAAGGTACTTAGTTTGCCAATCGGAAACCCCAGGCCTGATTGTCACAGAGCTAGAAAGAATATAACCCAAAGGTGAAGGCAATGGCCAGAGCTGATGCTTTGCAGCACTTGGGCATAGGTCTGCATTTTAGCTAGGATGACCATCTTATTCAGAAAAAGTTCCATGGTGGAATTTTAAACATGTACAAGGGAACTGGCCAGGATCCACTGCCCTCTGTGGTTCTCAGACCTTGAAATTACCTGCTTCAATTCTCTCAGTCCCTGGATTTATCCACTTCACTTTGAGTCTAGCCCACATTTCTCATCACCCTACAAAGGTAATTGGCCAAGACCTATTTCCTCCCCAGAAGCCATTCTCTTCCCTTCATGGGAACCACGCTACTGTTCATGTAACAGTTGGTGTTTGTCTTGTATGTTCTTCCACTCAGTGCTCCAGCTGGCCCAGTGATGTGGACAGGGTAGGGGCTGGTCTCATCTTACAGATATGGGAAGAAGGAGAAGAGGAACAGTCACAAAGCTCTTGAGCAACACAGCCAGGATGGAATCCAGATTCTGGAAATACATATTGGTACTTTGTTCCACCACATCCAGGTCATGTCAAAGAACCTCACCTAGGAACATGGAAACACCTCCCGCAAGCCACTCCCTGCACAAATCAGCTTTGACCACCAGCTACTTGGCAACAGCTAGTTAAATCCTTTCCCCTCTTTCCTAAGTCCCGTAGAATATCAGTCACCTGAATAGTGCAGTCCTCCTGGTCTCTGCCCCAGCCTCCACCCAGGGAGGGGGAATGGGAAGAAGCAAGGGCTATTCTTCCCACATGAGAGAGCAATTTGCAAAATGTCCTCAGAGGGAAGCCTTGCTTCCCACAATACCACAATACCTTCATTAAAAAGGAGATGTCAGCAGCTGCCCAGCCTTTTGAAAACACCCCCCTTTGGGAGCAAAGGGAAAACACAGCAAAAGGAGAGGACACTGAGCTGAACCGGAGGCAGCTGCTCCAGGACAGGGCTCCAGCATTCCAGCTATGACTCCTAGCCCCTCAGTGGCTTCCCTGTGCCTATAGAGTTCAAGGGCCTCCCCAGGATTTCTGAACTCTCCCTACCTTCCTCACAAACTGCCTCTCCATTTTCTTGCCCACTATTCTCTGCAGGTTCTCTAGGTTCCAACCAAAGTGAACGCCTGGGCCCTGCACATGCTCTAAAGTGAGAGGTTGCACCCCAGATGCCAGCTAGGTGTAAGCAAGACAAAGCCAGCTCAGTGTAAGTGAAACCATATTCCAGACATATTTTTAATGACTGCAGAACCTACGAAAAACTATCTGAAGTGACAAAACCAGAGGTAAACTGGGATGCGCCTGCCTGGTCTAAAGGGGTAGAGTGAGTTTGCCCAGCTTCAGTCAATCATGACTCAGCTTCTGAATGAAGAGAAACTAGCTACAGTGATATCTGTGTGAAATATCCTGATCATCAAATGCTCATCATTTTTAAAACATGCTACAAGCTAAGAAACATATTTCTGGGGTCCAAGCTACCTGGCAGCCAAGCTAGCCCAATAGTGGCCAGTTTGAAGCCTTTGTTCTAACTTCTGCCTATACAGCTTCTTTATTCCTATTGCTCGAAACACTAGCTCTTCTTTTTGGTGGTCTACTAAATCAAATCCCTACCCATTCTTAATCTGAGAAAGCAGCACTCTGCCAATAAAAAGTCCCATCACTGCAGGTTTCTTTAAGTGGTAAGTTAAGGAAAATGGTATAAAACTTGGGAAAAGAGGTCTAGTGAGCATCATAGTTCTAAGAGTCTCTGTGGTGTGACTGTTGTGAAGTGATGAATGGCCACAAGGGTGCTGGTCTGAAGACAGCTAGGCAGCATGGGACCCTGCAAAAGGCCACCAGGGCTCTGTGTCAGGAGGTGGGACTTGTCCTGGCTGTGTCATTGACTAGCTGTGTTACCCTGAGCATATCATTTCACTTTCTGAGACTCCCTTTCCTTGTCAGAATAATAGGGAATAATGTCATCTACCTTCTTCCAGAGCTATTCTGAGAATGATTCAAAGTATCTGAATATACTTTTGAAATTGTAAGGTGACATGTAAGCTTATGAGGGGCAAGGAATCAATACAAACACATTACTTTGAAGTTCTTAAGGAAAATCATAGTGTGCGCCAGACACGTTCACTTTTCGTAAAACAATGTGACATGAAGCACCATGGTGACACCTGTTTTCTATTGAAGAACCTGAGGGTAATTTGCTGAAGGTGTCAAAGCTTGTTCAACAGTGAACTTGGACTTTGACCCATGTCAACCTGGGCTTGGAGCCATAAATCTTGTAACCTCCATGTGTGCCAATCCACAGAAGGTCAGGAGCTAATGGAAAACTCAGGTGCGGAATTTTCCTTCATCCCCCTATGTGAAATATTCATTATAACATCATGAGATGCCAAAAGTTCCCATTGGAAGACATCAATTATTACTATTCCTACATAAAGGAAAATGCTTGCTTCAATATAGTGTGGTACAGCAGCAAGCATCTTGATCTTGAAATTATTAAACTGGGGTTCAATAATTCCCCCAATTCACTAGGGTGATTTGGGCCACCATTCCCATCCATATGTATGGGAAAAGTTTCAACTTGATAGTTACTGGGGTTCTTCTCTCAGAATAGCCTCCCAATTGTCTCAGTATCCACTCTGGCCCTCTCCCACCTATTCCCACCATCAAATGCCCTTCTCTCTTTAAAATCCCTCTGTGGACCCCTTCATACCTGGAATCAACAAAGACACTTACAACAGCATCAGTACCTTCAGGCCTCTGCCCACGTTTTCAACATCTCCCTCAATCACTCCACAGAAACTACATCACCTTCTTTCAGTCCCCCAAATTCAGATTGGCTCTTGCACCTGCTGTTCATTCTTCTGGAACCTTCTCTCCCACAAGCACAAAACCCAAACTGCACACCAGGGGAATTCATAGCCAACCATCAAACCTCCAAACCTCAGAGAGGATTTCCACTTACTGCGATCTAAATCAGGACCCACTTTGGTCTTTTCTGCACCCTGCATTTCTCTCTGTGGCATGTTATGGTTGGGAATCAGGTGACATCTGTTCCGTTTGCCATGTATCCCCAACATGCATCTCTGCCTGACTCAAAGTAAGTGCTCGCTGCTCAGTGAGCATTTAATTAGTTAAATAAAGGCTAGAATAGTAGTGGGATAATTTTGGGTTACCAGAATACCTAAGTATGAGCATCCTGAAAAGGGGACTTGGAATATACAACTGGCTTAGGGATCAAAGAAGTGCTGGCAAGTGGAACACCTTGGCTCAAGTACTAAGAACATGAGAGGAGCCCAGAAAGGTTCATGAGGGTGCACTGGAAGAGCCAGGTCCGTGTCTTTACATAGCACCTTGTTGGACATCATGTGTGAGTTGGGGCCGGGGGTGGACACACTGTTCTGGCAAGGTGAGTCCTTCCACCTGCTCCTGGCACCACACCAGCCTCCCCTTGGCATATGCACCTCTGGATGCAGTTGGCATTGGCAGGCAGCCCTCACGGTTGCATTTCAGCCCAATGTGCTACACTGCAGTCTGCTGCACTGATCCCAGGCAGGGCAAAGACAGCCCACTCCAACTGTCTCTCCGCTGTGCCAAGAATCTTCACCCTGAGATGGGAGCCACAAAACAATAGCTGCTTGTTCTTGCTGTCACTCCTCTCAGTAACAACACTATTTTGATACAGCCAATGGAGCCTGGGATGTCCTGATTCATCCTCAGACAGCCCATCCCCTATCTCCAGGGCCAGGGAAGCCACAAGGGAGAAACAATGGCCTTCTGTGCACTGACAAGAGAGAAGAAAAAACTCTTCACAGCCCTCAAGAACCATTCAGTGTGCTTGAATATTTCTATCATATTCCAGAAGGACTCAGAGTCAAGTGACTTGCCCAAGGATACTTAACCAGGTGGTGTCAGAGCCACCATGAAAGCAAAGCCCTGGGAATAGACTTGAAGGAGAGGTTGCCCATCATGGGGTCTCCCAAGTTGGTCACATCATAGGGAACACAGCCCTTCAACAGTTTCCTGTGCCCATTTACAGAGACTAGGGTCAATCAATGAAGATATTCTGGAAGCAGCAAACTGTGAGTTACACTTGAAGGGAACAGGTATCTCTGAAGTAGCAGGGAGAAAAGGCCATCACATGTTTCGAGAAAGGTAAACACAAGAGACCTGGGAACCAAGTCAGGAACCAGGGCAGACTGACCTTCACTGAAGGTTCTACGGGGCCCACACCCTTCCACCTTTTCAGACTCTGACTTTGAGAACTATTTTACAATTCTAAATTGTTAGATAACTGATGGTAATGCAAAATAATGATTGTCTGCAGATGCAAATGACTTCCATGCAGTGGGGAACAGTCCTCCTGCCTTTGGAAACCACTAGTACCATCTCCATTTGTCATGTCCGTGCAAACCTGGATCTATCAACACACCTCCCTGGATTCTCCTTCGAGCTGGTTGTCATCTCATACAACACTCTTCCTCATCCAATGAGTTAAATAAAATCCTTGACATGTGACCATTTTTATATGAGAATCATTCCCTCTTTCATTTTTAATTATCTTTGAACATAGGAGATCTCTGTGTTATGAGCCTGAAATTATCATCAAACTCACCCAGTTCTAGGTGTTTCACTGATGAGGAAATGAGGTTCAGAAAGAGGACAGGCCTTGTCTGCAGATGCTGTGGGTGCAATGACAAGTCAGGACTAGGTTGTGGCATCAACAGCCCTACAGACTTTGAGGCCCTCTCCCAGGTAGTCCCTCATGAGCACATGACTCAGATGAGTCACTTACCTCCAAAAGCTTCTGTTTTCAGTTCCCACCTACACTGAGTTGCCTTGAGGTCAAAAAACATCAGGCATGGAAAGCAATGTAAAAACATTTCCCCCAATGAGAAATGTTCAACAAAGGCCAGATATTAGGAATTTTGCTATGCAGCCCTGCAGTGGCAGGAGGGAAGAAGAGAAGGGAGTGATTGAATTTTAGGCTTGTCTTATAGATTATCATATCATTATTCCGTGTGTATACCTACCTCCCCAATAGGAGGGCAGTTTATCAAAGGCATAAATTATCACAGACATTTTCTATATGCATGGACCCTGAGCTAAGAGCTTGACTTGCAGTGTCTCATTTAATCCTAAGAAATAGGTGGTATTTGACTCCTATGGCCACGACTGCTGGCTGCATATTCAGATCCAATATTCCTTTCTTCATCACTAAGTACACTCAAGTTTTATGGGGAGTTGAAAAGTACCCAAATAATATGTATCTCTCAACATTTCTTGTAGTTAGGAATGGTCACATGGTCAAGTTCTAGTCAAGGAGATGTAAGTAGCAGTTTGTGACAGTTTTTGAGAAACCTACCTGTCTGTCTGTCTGTCTGTCTGTCTATCTATCTATCTGTCTGTTTTTGCAGTGCCAGGGATTGAACCAGGGCTTCACACTTGCTAGGGAAGCACTCTACCATGCTATATCCTCACCCCAGATACATTCTTTAAGAGAGAATGAACTTAGTTAACAGGTGAGTGAGCTTCCCACTCCTTCCCTGTTCCCAGATATTCTTGTGAGAAACTTGGACATGATCATCACAGCAGCCATGTTATGTATAAGCCATACACTAAGGATAAAGAATGAGGCGCTAAGAATGGCAAAGCAGAAAGATAAATGGAGCCTGAGTCACTGTAAGATTGTGCAACTGCTATACTGAGTCTTGGTTTTCTTATTCTCCAACTTTTTTTAAGTGAGAGAAAAATAAAATCCCAATTTGTCCAAGTCACTATTTAGGGGAGTTTTCCTGCTAGCTGAAAATAATTTCTAGCTGCCATATCCCCTCTTGTCAGATAACAAAATCTCAGAGAATGGAACGGACTACAAATACGTAAGTCTGACAAAAAGTCACTCTTTTGCTAATGTAAGACAGAGAGCCTCACTGGGTTTTCTTCACCACAAGACCGCACAATCTCCCTTGTGGTACTCAGGTCTGTTAGATACTTTGTGCCCCCAAAATTCTCCTTACAGAGTAATTGATACAGCTGTTGCAAAGTTGGCCAGGGCTCTTTATCATACTTTCCATTTCCATCTAAATCAGAATTCTTTGGGGATTTTAAACATTAAAGAGAACATTATCAAGATCTGAACTGGGAAATAGGACCTGAATTTCTCCATATGTGCATGCAATTTCTTAGACTAAGTGATCTCTAGAGCCCGAGTGTCATTTCAGCATATCAACTCTAACATTGCTCAGTGGTAATGTCCCCCAGGAGTCTGGTGCTGTAAGTTACCACCCAGCGGAGTTGCTCAGAAGTCCTGGGTTGCAACCCCAAAAGACCTAACACATGAATGTCCTCTACAGCATCGCATGACTGGCCACTATTTTCCTACAATTTTCCTAAGACAGAAAACTCATTTAATCAGTTTTGTATCCTCAGCCCTCAGAGCAACACCATGACATACAAACTCATTCAGAGACTAGCCCTATGCACATGAAAGTGCTATGTGGTATAACTTTCAAATTCACATTTTAAATAAATATACCAGTAAAACCATCTACAGCTATTGAGTGATTATTAGAGGCCTAATGCTATGTAGTGTCTTAACATGTATTACCTCATGGTTATGGTTTGGATCTTAAATGCCCTCCAAAGGCCATATGTCAAAGGCTTGGCGTATAGTGCTATCGGGAGGGATGAAATCTTAGGAGGTGGGTCCCAGTGGAAGTAAGTAAGGTCACTGGGAGTGAATCCTGAAGGTGATATTGGGACCCTGGTCTGTTCTCTTTCTCTCTGACTTCCCAGGTACCCTGAGGCAAACAGGCCTCCTTGGCCAGGGGCTCCTGCCATGATGCACTGTGTCACCACAAGTCAAAAGCACAGGGCCAAGTGCACATGGACTGAAAACTTTAAAACCATGAGGCAAAATTAACCTTTCCTCCTTAGAAGGCGATTATCTCAGGTATTTTATCATGAGATGGAAAGTTGTATAACACTCATTGAGCTGAAATTTTCTTGTCTATAGTTATAATCCACTTACCCTATTCTATCCTAATAGCTGCCATCTGAGGTGTTGCTTACGTCCCCAGCACTATGCTGCACACTTCACATAGTTTCTCTCACTTAATATCTTCAACAAACTCCTGGGCTTGATATCATCTCTTTTTAATGATAAAGAAACAGACATCATTACCCTATATATATACATGATTACACGAATAGTGTGAATCTACATTGTATATAGCTATAGAAACGAAAAGTTGTACCTCATTTGTGTACAATGGATCAAAATGCAGTCTGTGAAAATAAAAAATTTTGAAAAAGAAACTTAGGATCAGGGAGACAAAGTAACTAGTACAAGAAAATGCTAAGCGAAAGTATTTGGATCAAAAAGCAGTTCTGCTAATGCAAAACCTCATGTGCTTAACCAGAGTAGAATACATCAATCCAATGTCTGAGAAGCCTTGTTGCTCTGCCCCAGCGGATGGATCCCACTAAGGATTTCAACTACGGTATACAAGAAGCATGTCTAAGTCATTCCAAGCAGCAACTCAAGGGCATGAAAGGTAGCAAGATCTGCTCACTTAAGTCTTTTCCTCTAGCCTGGAGGTGGGGTCTGAGATCCCCAACTATTCCTTCCCCAGAGAGCTACTCAATCCCTCAGGATTCCTCAGAGTGTGGGAGATGGTGGCAGAGAAGTCACCCAGAGTCAAGCAGCAGAGAATAGCCATACCCTGGGTAAGCCCAGCACATCCTACAGCTCCATCCAGAGCTAGGTCCAGGAGCCTGGCTGACCTCCCACCTGGAGGCAACAAAGCAAAGTCACACACCAGCACAAAAGGTCCTTAGCTGCTCCCCTCCCTGGGCACATTTGCC
>JAJEJO010000290.1:206231-319973 GCA_020662805.1 Glaucomys volans
TAGGTTAAAAGGAACACTGATGGTTAGTGCCATCCCCATCCACTTTGTCCTGCTTTAAATAGAGAGGTGATGCCTGGGATTGTGGCAGCCATCCTGTGGCTGTGAGACATGCTGTGGTTTCAATGAGTTCATGTGCTGGAAACTTAACTCTTTGTACAGTCATATTGAGAGGCGGGAACTCTGAGGTGGATGGGTGATAGGAGTACTGCCCTCATGAATGAATTGACGCCATTATAACAGGAGAGGACATCTTTTGAAGAATGAGTTTAGACCCCCTTTCCTTACTCTCTCACCCATGTGACATCTTCCACTGTCTTCCATTCAAGCCCCTGACCATGGACAGCCCCTCCATCTTGGATCTCCCAAGTCTTCAGAACCTTGAGTCAATAAATATATGTTCATTATCAATTACCCAGTCTGTGATATTCTATTACAGCGGCATAAAACAGACAAAGTGTAAGGAGCAGGTCAGACAAAAAAAAAAATCTGGGTCATTCATGACATATTTGAGCCACTGAATTAGCTCTCAACCACCCATTTCTGAACTTCTATTTCAGGAAATAAACCACCAAATGTCTCATTGCTGAAGCATTGTTAGTCAGATTCTCTGTTACTATAGCTGAAAAATCAATCATAACCTATCTAAAAAGTTTCTGCAAAAAAAATCTAACAATGGAAAGGATTGCTTCCCAGTACACAAAGCACCTTCACGTTCTTTAATACATTCCATCCTCAGAATAACCATGAAGTTGACCTCATTCTCTTTTTTCCTGGTAGAGATGCTTGACCAAAACAGTGAGGAGGGCAGAGGATATAGATCAGTGGTAGTGCCCTTGCCTCACATGCCTGAGGCCCCAGGTTCAATCTCTAGCACCATGGCAAAAAAAACAAGTTTAGAGTTCACTGTCAGAAAAGTGTGCTTTGAGAGACACTGTTCTAGGTATTAAAGGAATGTTTTAAATTAATAGTAAATTAGAGATGTGGACCAGGATTAAAAACTGCCTGAAGATGTAAGCTTAATTTTTACTGGTCTTTTGTAGATAGAGCCATTGTGCCTAATATACAGTAACTTCCCTCCAAAACTGGATTCATTAAGCAAAATGAAAATGAAACTTGACCTTTGAACACATTTGATGCCGTATTAGAGAAACGACTTATAACAAAATACTACAAATGTGTTCCAAACAATGAAGTTCTATATGATGCTCTACCACCAAAACAATTAAAATTTTAGGAAAATGGTGCGTATTTTATCCTCCCTCCTCTTAAATACAAAATACATGGTGATATTAAAGGCTCTGAGAAGCCCTACATTAGAGAAATCTATTATAGTCTGTTACACGGCCTTGTTCACAACACATTTTCCTCCATAACACCTCTTCAAATCACTTTTTGAGAATTTTAATATGATAGTCCAAAAGGCCTACACCTGTGAAGAGGAAACCCACAGAATGGGAGAAGACCTTCGCCACCTGTTCTTCAGATAGGATATTAATATCCAAAATATACAAAGAACTCAAAAAATTTGACACCAATAAAACAAATAACCCAATCAATAAATGGGCTAAAGAACTAAACAGACACTTCTCAGAAGAAATACAAATGGTTGACAAATATCTGAAAAAAATGTTCAGCATATCTAGCAACTAAGGAAATGCAAATCAAAACCATATTGAGATTTCATCTCCCTCTAGTCAGAATGGAAATTATCAAGAATACAAATAATAATAAATCTTGGGAAAGATGTGGGGGAAAAGGTATATTCATACATTGTTGATGGAACTGCAAATTAGTACAACCACTCTGAAAAGCAGTATGGAGATTCCTCAGAAAACTAGGGATGGAGCCACCATGTGACCCAGCTCTCCTATTCCTTGGTATATATCCAAAGATTTAAAAATCAGCATACTACAGGGATGCAGCCACATCAATGTTTATAGCAGCACAATTCACAAGTGCCAAGCTATGGAACCAACCTAGGTGCCTTTCAACAGATAAATGAATCAAAGAATATGTGGTATATATACACGATGAAATATTACTCAGCCTTAAAGAAGAATGAAATTATGGCATTTTCCAGTAAAAGGGTGGAACTGGAGACTATCAGTCAAAGTGAAATAAGAAATATTCAGAAGTCAAAGGTCAATGTTTTCTCTGATATGTGGAAACTAGTCCAAATAAGGGGGCAGTTATAAAAACAACCGAGAAAAAGGAAATAAGAGAAAGGAAATTTTATCAAAACAGAGGAAAGATCAGTAGAGTAGAAGAGGGGATTGAGGGGCAGGAAGGAGGGATGGGAAAAGGAAAGAAGAGTGGGAGGAATCTAAACAAACTTCATAGGTACATACATGATTACAGCACAGTGAATCTCAACCTCAAGTAAATCCACAAGACACTAATTTAAAAACCTATTAATAAATTACAGAAAGATCAGTAGAGTAGAGGGAGGGAAGCAGGGGGGAAGTGCTAGGGACAAAATTAGAGCAAATTATATTCTATGCTTTTGTGATTATGTCAAAATGTGTCCCAATGATACATATAACTCAAAAGAATCAATAATTTTTTTTAAAAAGAAGACCTCTCCCTCTGGCATAAGTAGAACATACCAGCAAGCTGTAGATATGGGAGTGGATCTGCCTGGGGTCCAAGCCCTGCTCCCTTGTGTGCAGTCACTGATTCTAAGATGCACATTGTCCCCCCTTGATCACCTTTTCAAATCAGTTATAAGTCTTAGTTTAATTGGAACTGTTTTAGTGTAAATAGAATATTGGCTCATCTCACATTTGACAAGCCATTCATTACTCATTACTTACCAGGACACTTCCACGTGGTAAAATATGACGCATGGCTTTGGGCTAGTGATTCAGCTAATGCATGCCTCATTTTTCTCACCAGTAAAATGGGAAAATGACTTTATGATAGAGTCGGTGTGAGGATTAAAAAGTGTCTGGAACAACATCAGGATCAGCAAAGTAAGGTTAGCTAACCTGACAATTACATCAGGAACATTGAAAAGCCCCCCTTCTCCCCAGATCACTTACATATTGATTCTTGTAAGTGCTAAAATGCAAATCTTTTAGGGAGAGAGAACCACGAACTGATAGCCATGCCAGAGAGCATTGGGACTGTGTAGAAGGACATGTAACAACTAACAGGGAAGGGGAGGGGTTCCAATGCACAAGCAGAACATGAAGGCGGGTAAAGTTCAGAAATGAGCCTGGAGGCACACTCCTCTCCCTCACGATTCATCTCAGTATGGAATCCAGGCTGGTTTTCCCTTGAGGCCCTCATATTATTTTCAGATTGGAAACAGAACATCCCCAGGAGACTTCTTCCCTTAATATGGCATCAGGCATTCATCAGCAGCCTCCTGGGTGTGAGCAACCTGACCCTGGGAAGACACTGGGAAGGAAGGGACCCAGAAACAGACAATGACAGGAAGCCAGGTTTTCTTTCCTCCATCTGCTGAGTCCTCCAACAAAGAGCACCAGAGATCAGGAAATGCCACAATGAACCCTGTGTATGAGTCAGCTTTTCATCACTGTGACCAAATGCCTTCCCAACTTAGAATAGGGGAAGTTTGTTTTGGGTTCATGGCTTCAGAGGTTCATAGTCAGCTGGCTCTATTGCCCTGGGCCTCAGGTGAGGCAGAACACCATGGTGGAAAGTTGTGGCAGAGGAAAGCCACCCAGCTCCTGGTGGCTAGGAAGCAGAGCGAGTACACTCACTCATGAGGATCCAGGAACAAGACATAATCCCCAAAGGCATGCCCCAAGTGACTTATTTCCTCCAGTTACCCCACCTGCTTACAGTTAACACCCAGTAGTCTAGTCAAATTATTAATTCATCAAATGGATTAACCAACTGATGAGGTTGCAGCTTTCATGATTATCTAAAAGTCCACCTCTGAAACTTTCTGCACGGGGGATCATGCTTTCAAAACATGAGCCTCTGGGGGGACACCTCTAGATTCAAACTATGGCAAACTGGAAATCCTTCAAATTTAAAAACATTCTTTAAAACCTGATACCACACCACGAAGAAGCATCTTCTCTCTTCTCTTTGACAATTGCTTAATTATGCATCATTTTATCCTTCATTAGCACCATCATCTCTTTAAATCCATGTGGCCATCTTTCTGAGAGAGTCTCATTTTGTTCTCCTAGGTTATCTTCAAAACATGGAACCAGAGAAGAAACAGTTTGTGGGTTGGACACAAGTGCCAAGAATAGGCTGTACTATTTACTAGTGGTATGACTTTGAAAAAGTCGCTTCTAAGGTTTATCTACAAAATGCAGGGAACACCCTGACTTCATCTATGAAAGAACTTAGCATGAATATCAAGTTAAATAATAAATGTGAAAGCACTCAACAAAAATAACCAATGAAGAGACAAGACAGCTATGAAAACTGAAAGTTATACTGCCTTTTTCCCTAAGAATCCCATGTTTGGGAATTCTGCTTGATAAAAATATAAGCAGCTGAATGGAAGAAAATAAAAGTGCCTGCATGGAAAGAATTATGAATGAGGATACTTATCACAGTTCAGTTGGCACAGGGAGAAGGGAAAGAACTGGAAAAAAATATTCAAAATCCTCAGTGGGTTGGAACCAGGTCAAACAAATTTATGGTAGAGCCATACAATGCAATCTTTCTTAGTGTATGTTTTAACTGTTATATCACAATATGACAATTGTAAACATTGACAAATTACCATTTGATATTTCAATAAATGTACATATTATGTAATGTTTCAATCAGATTAAACACATTTATCTCCTCAACTACGTATCATTTCTTTGTGAGTCCTTGATCAGCACAACAGCTTCCCTTCTTCTACCTTTCTGAGATATATAATAATCTTGGTCTGTAGTTCCCTGCTCTAAAATACCACACCTGAGCTTCTTACTCCTGTCTGTAACTCAGAACCCATTTTCAAGCTATTATTATGTTAGATTTAGATACTCTGAATTAAAACATTATATTTTTAAGTGATAAAAGCAGAAAAAATAGATTGAATTTATTATTTCAAGAAGGGAGAAAGTATTATATGTGTAAAAAAAAAAAGTGTGGAAAAATACAGACCAAACTGTTAGCATTGGTGATCTGGGGAGGGTGGGATTAAAAGAAGATAAAGATAGCTGATAATGTCTTCATGCACCTATAAAGTGCTCGACGCAGTAAATAATCATTACTGTGATTTAATCCAATAAAGCTGAAAAAGAGGAAGAATAAAGAGAAACAGAGGAGGAAGGAGAAAGGTCTGCCATCTTTGATCTAAGTAGAAGGAAGCATCTCATGTGTCTTTAAGGTTTCAAGGACCAAGCACAGTTTTGAGGGAGTTGTTTTGATTTGTTTGGTTTTTGGGTTTTACTTGGGTTTTTTGTTTTTTGGTACCAGGGATTGAACCCAGGGAAACTTAACCACTGAGCCACATCCCCAGCCCTTTTATTTTGAGACAGTGCCAAGTGGCTGAAGTTGGCTTTGAACTTGAGATCCTCCTGCCTCAGCCTCCCAAGCTGCTGGGATCAAAGGTGCGCTCCACAGTGCCTGGCCATGCTTGGTTCTTTATGGCTGTTGGGAATTTTAGGGTACAGCATTGATGTGACAGATGACACCTCTTCAAGTCTCCTTTTCCCTCCTTCCATTCAGACTGATAAGTCTGCCAAGATCAAGGGTGCCCTACAAGAAGAATGTCTTCAGCTTGAGTTTTCATTTTCTAAATTGAATTTGTGACATTTCCCTTGAATCTTAAATGTAAGATTCCTTTTCCTACTATCTTCCCTGCCTGTTGTGGGAGTTTCCCAACCCCCAGAGATTCTGGAGATTTACCCTGAAGGAACAGATGGAGGGGAGGAGGGTCCTAGATGTCCCAATCCCTGGTCAGCATGACTGCAGAGATGGATGCATTCTGGTTCCTTCCTGGCGCCCTCTCCTTCCCTCTGCTCAGCACTTGGACATTTTAGTAGCTACCACAGCAGCTATTGAGTTTTACTGGTTGGAAATTTATAAGTGGTGAGTATGATGCTTCAAGGACCCCTGGGAGATACTATGGTGGCATAGAAAGCTCTTAGGACTCAAACACTTTTAAAAATGATAAAACCCTATTCTTGTAAGACTGCAGAGAGAACACTCTCACATTCTGAAGGTTTGACAGGAAATGGCCACCATGGCTCTAAATGGCAGCTTGGTAAAATATATGAGAAACCAGAAAATGTTCCTAAGTTTTATGCAAATTTTTTAATAAGAGGGAAATAATCAGGACACCAAAATAACCATGCATGCATCTGCGGCATATATACATGGTTGTTTGGGAATTAGTAAATTAAGGCATAGAAAGTGTTTTGCTATGGTTTGAGCGTGTGGCATGGCAGTTCATGCATTGAAATGTAATGCCCATGATGAGGTGTTAGGCAGACAGGAACTTGATCTGCAATGGTGTTTAGAGGTGGCGCCACTGGGAAGTGGTCAGGGTTAGATTAGGGTGGAGTCCTCATGATTGAGTCCTGATGGCTTTATAGGAACACACACCTGCATGTTCCCTGTCTCTTGCCACATCATATCCTGTGCTGCCTCAGGTTTCTGTCAGCAAAGGGATTGACCTCAGGTGTGGCCTTGCATTTATAGAAACTTGAGCCAAAATAAACCTCTTTTTGCCACAACCTAGCCAGTCTGTGGCATTGTGCTGTTGGCAACAGAAAATGGGCTAATACATAGAGTAGTCAGAGACCCACAAAGCCTGTATAAATGTTAACTGATAATGGTGATAATTGTTATCATACACCTCTTTAAAGTTCCCTTTCTTTCAAAAAGCTCTAAAGTGTCTTTATGTTACATTTATAATCAGGAAGAATATTTGAAAATAGAGAAGTTAATGCCAAAGAAATCACCTAAGATTTTAAAGAGGATTGATGCCCAAAGATGTGCATATTATGATTTAGAATAGGGACACATTGGGAAGAACTGATATGTGCAACAATAAAGGATTGATTGGGTAGGTGACGATGCCAAGGGCAATGGAGGCAGAACTTCTGGTAACACCTTTTCCTATTCCCAAATCTCACCCCCTCAAAGGGACGATGTCAATTCCAAGATGTGCCAACATTCAGGGAATAAGGACACTACAGCTTTCTAAAACACAGGACTGAGCACTGTCCCATGTCCACAGAACTCGGGGGACATCAGAGGTGGAAGAAGAATTGGAGGAGATGGCAGCTCGTGGAGAAGAGCCAGAGGTCAGCAGCAAGATGGTAAGGATTGAAATCCCAGCTCCATCTCTTCCCCACGTGGCTTCAGGGGAACGATTCAACCTCCTTAAGCCCCTGAATTTCCTCCGTGAGCTGGTGGTGAGCAGAGTACCTGGGCCCCACCTGAACACCCACGAAGCAATTCGCTTGAACTCCTGGTGATGCTCACCGATGCTCCGCGGGCGGTGATACCCACACTGCCATTTTCCGTCTCTCCATCTCATGGTGGCACCTAGGACCTTAAGAAGTGAAGGGACCTGTCTGACTTGCCCCCTCCAACCCCGTTTTCCCTTTCGGAAACAGCTAAAATCATCACTTTGATATTTAAAAGCCCAAGTTACTGTCATGTGCCCAAAGTAATAAATGTTTTAGAGTTTCAATTAAACTCAGTGTAGGAGAGCTGGATCCCTTTTCTCTATCTAATGAGTCACACAGACCCATTACCCCTCTATCCATTAATTATAGCAAGGTCAGCATATTACCCAAGGGCTCCTTGTGATTGTGTAATGAACCTGTGCTGCCGGCGTTGGAGCAGACCAGCGCAGAGACCTGGAGCCAGGATCTCTGGAGCTCGCTCTGCCATTTCTCTTCTCAGTCCAAACTTGGGCCTCTGAGCCAAAGGAGGTTCATGCGCATTAAAGCCAGAGGTCCCAGGGGAAACCTATCCAAGATTTACACGTCTAGCCAGGAAGTCAGGAAGCCCCATCTGCCCTGTTTACTGATGCCTGAGCACAGTATCCTTCTCTCTCCAAACCTACTTGCTGTCCACCTACTATGTGTCAAGCACAGTGCTAGACATCAGTATCACAACTGTCCTACAGAAGAAAATGAGTCTCAGGCTCAGAGTGGTTAGGTAGCCTGCCTAAGAACACACAGTTATTAGATAGCAGGCGTGGAATTTCAACCCTGACATAAAACCTCTTCATTTGGCTGCTAAGTTTTTTGTGTTTCTGATGAGCATTCCAAACAAAGAGGACGCAGGGATTTCTGGGCAGGGACCCACCCATCTTAGTCTCTGCATGTCCACAGTATATGGTTGATTTGAGGATTAAACAAGATAATAGAGGAAAAGTAACTGACATAGTGTAGAGTTTATTGGTGCTAAAACATAGGCTTCTATGATTTCAGTGCTGGACTCATTAGGTGCTCAATATTTAGTATGATACAACTTTATCATTGGAAAAGATTTCAGAAAAGTTTGCTTCAACCTTCTTTTGTGGAGAAGAAAAATAGTCTGATAAGGGAAAAAAACAATTAAACACAGAAGTGGGGCTGACCGCAAGTCTGGCTCTCCCTTAGCTTTCCTGGGGGTTTTCAAAGTTTGCTCCCTGCAGTGATGGAGGTTCACATAGTTTTCAGGAGGTCCGTAAAGAATCGTTTCAAAACTGTATTTGATATTCACTGTTGGAGTGTGCGGAATAATATGGAGAAATAATGGAGATTTCAAACACCCCTCTCAGAACCTGAGCAAAGAAAAAGTCAACCAAGACAAGTTTTAAAAACACAATTAATGAGCTAGACCTAGTAAATAGATGACATTCCATAGCCATCAAATGAAGAGCATGGGTGCTGAGAAGCATTGCGGGGACGTTCACAAATGGACACAGGCATGCTCCAGTGACCTGAAGGATGGACACCGTAGAGACCCTGCTCTGTGACAAGGAAGAAGAATGTTTAAGCAGCTTAATAGTGCTATATAGCTACAAACTAAAATAAAAAATTACTATTGAAAATCCTTGGCTGAAAAGATGCCCTGAGGGAAATTATAAAACACTTATAATTGAAAAACAATAAAATCAATACATGTTGAAATTTATAGAAAACTATTAAAACTGCACTAAAAGGAACATTTGTAACTAACAGAAAACAATAAAAATTGTAAGAAGCAAACTAAGGTTCCACTTTAAAAAGTAAGAAAGAGCATCAGACATACCTAAAGATAATAGAGTAGCTTATTTTAAAACATGCATAAAGTAATGAATAAAAGTAACAATATTTACCCAAATAAATAAGCCCAAAATATGGGGTTTCAAAAATAATAATTTAGCAAGTCTCTAAAATGGCTAACTGAAAATTTTAAAAGGCAGGATGTAAATTTTCAAAACCATTGATTGATAACAGGTGCAATACAGGTGCAAAACTTTTTCATTTTTAAGTTATAACTACATAGGAAAACCTAAATAAAATATGCAAATTTGTTTTAAATTTTTTGATTTGTTCTTTTTAGTTATACATGACAGAGTATATTTTGACATTTACACAAACATGGAGTACATTTTATTCTAATTAGGATCCCATTCTTGTGGTTGTACATGATGTGGAGTTTCACCAGTCATGCATTCACATATGAGCAAAGGAAAGTTACATTCAATTCATTCTGTCTTTCCTATTCCTATCTCCCCTTCCTTCCATTCAGCCCCTTTGTCTAATCCACTGAACTTCTATTCCCCATCCCTTGCTGTGAGTTAGCATCCACATATCAGAGAGAACCTTTGGACGTTGGTTTTTTGGGGATTGGCTTATTTCATTTAGCATGATAGTCTCCAAGATCCATCCATCTACTGGTAAAAAAATATATACATATACATATAAATACCAAAACTGGCATAAAAGAAAAATAGAAACTTATCTATTTAACCACTAAATAAATTGAGATAATAATTACAGTCCATTGCTTTCCTCTCAAAACAATAAAAAGAAAGCCAGCCAGGCTGAGAACTCTATAGATGAGTTCTAACAAACTTTGAAGGAAGAGATAATATTCCTTCACACAAATTGCTCAAAAATAAGGAAAGATTTCCAATCAATTTTCATATACAAACTTTGTCAAAAAGCACAATAAAAGCATTATGAGTTTAAGATAATTATATACCTATCACTCTAACATATATATGAACATTCTGAGCAAAATGTTAGCTTTTAACATTTTTTCAAACATTTATAATGATCAAGTAAAATTTATTCAAGAAAGGAAAGCATGTCTTAGCTTCAGAAAAATTACCAATGTAATTCTCTACAATCATGCATGAAAAGAGGGCAATCTCGTTGTTATCTTAATAATTAAAGAAAGTGCATTTCACAAAACTCAATATCCATCTAATTATAAAAAGAACTCAAAATTGGGAGTTTTCAAGTTTTAACTTGACAAGGTTATACTCCATAAACCCACATTCACTACAATATTCTACTTAATGAAAATCCTCTTGGATATATTCCCTTTGAATGTTCACATTTTCTTCAAAGGAAGAATAAGCTAAGATTTCATCTATTACCATTACTATTCAAAATAATACTAGAAACTTTGCCCAATTTAATAAGAAAAATCAAAGCATAATATTAAAATGAAAGAGGAGAAAGTGGCATATTGATAACAGGTGATATAATCATCTGCATTAAAAACCCAGAAGAATCAAAGACAAATTAACAGAAGAATAAAATTTAGGAATTTTGCCAGACTGAACTTGCAAAATGCAAGAGCCAGTGTCTACACCCTCAATAACCAACAGAAAACAGATTCGTTCATAAGAGAATGAATAAGTGATAAGTAGGAACTACAAAAAAAATACACTATCATTTTTCCACATTTTATTGGTGCATTATTTATTATTTCCATATTTGTTGGTATATGATGGTGGGATTTGTTGTTACATGTTGGTATATGCACATGATATAACAATATAATTTGGCCAATATCACTCCCTAGCAGGTCCCCTTTCTCTTTCCTCTTTCCTTTTCCTGGTTTCTTTCCTCTACTCTACTGATCTCCCTTCAGCTTCCATGAGATCCCCCCAAAACCTTTCTATTCCTTTTTCCTCTCTCGCTTCCACATATGAGAGAGAACATACAGCCCTTGACTTTCTGAGTTTGGCTTATTTTGCTTGACATAATGTTCTCAAGTTTCATCTTCCTGCAAATGATAATTTAATCTTTCTCTATGGCCAACTAAAACTCCATTGTGTATATTTACTACATTTTCTTATCTAGTTTTCTGCAATGGACACCTAGGGTGGTTCCAGTTTGGCTACTGTGAGTTGTGCTGCTATAAACATGGGACATGCATGTGTCACTGAAGAGCAAAGGATAGTTAGTTAGGATAGTTAGTTATTTAGTTAGTTAGGATAGATAGTTAGTTAAAGGATAGTTAGTTAATTAGGATAAATGCCAAGGAGTCAGTACCATTATTTTAAAACACTTTTAATCGCAAAAAATAAGGTTCAAAGAAATAGAGAATTATATACCTGGATCAATCACCTCATATCTGGAAATGATGTTGGCTTTTTCCCTTATATTTCAGTGTAATTCTAATTAAAATTGCAGTAGAATTTCCTGAGATAGTTAACAAATAATATCCTTCGAATGAGTCTCCTCCCTTTCTAAAAGCAAGTAGATTTCTGTTCCCTGTAACTTAGGGGAGAAAACCTAACACATATAAAAGAGACCAGCATTAAGAAAGGAGGCCTGGAGCCCAGGATAATGAGCATGAGGCTCTTTGTAAACCTTTTGGCAACTTTTACAGATTTGCGTCTATCATCTGTGACTTCCATTCTTTATGGCTCCAGTTTCTCAATCTGCAAAGTGACCTCTGGCAAACATTTTCAAGGCACTGCCATGGAGCAATGTGAAAGAGTCATGCATTGTTAGGAAGTCAGAATCCTGCCACTGCCGGGCTCCTGTGGGGAGCATCTTCTACCATTGATCTTTCCTTCTACATTTCTTCTTGGTAGAAACTGTCCCTTCCCCACCCCAAGTCACTGTGGTGATGCTACACTCAAGTGGCCCCGCTTTCTCTGCCACTCAGATTAGCCTATTTAAGTACCCCATCTCTTGGGAATGCTTTGCTATGGGCATAAGACCCATGCAAGGACTATCAGAGTTCATTTGAGAGGTTAACATGGAACTGAGAAAACATGACACTTTCTCCTCTGGGATCACTACCTGTGAAGATGATATAAGCTAGAGCTTTGTACCAGTCGATATATTAAATAAGAAGAAATTTTAAAAAGAGAGCAGGGGAGTCTAATGGCATCATTTTAATGGCTAGATCCATCTGTGCCTGAAGCTAGCACACAGAAACTACTACCTTCTGCTTTGTTTTTGCTCAAGTTGACTTAAGTCAGATTTTTATCAGACTTATCAGAAAGAGTCCTAACTATTATGTCTGCATACTAGAAGTTCTGGATAAGTATTTACTTATATGAACTCCCTGGGAAAGCCTGATGTACTCTGAAGTTTGATAAATAGTCTATGGCTATGGATTTTAAATGACAAGAGGAGGAACACACTGGAATACTAAAGGAGCATGCAATTCAGGATCTGGCCCTCACTTGCCCTTCTGCTTGGATTTGTACCCTTTTCTCCCTCTACTATACTGGACTTCTTCTGGTCCCTCCAATAGTACTTTGCTTACCTCGGGACCCTTGCATGTGCTTGTTCTCTTATTCTTTAATATGCCTGACTGATCTCAGTTTTTAGGTCCCCACACTAACTCTAAAAGAATCCCTTCCTGACCATTCCATGGAAAAAGCAGATCGCTTCTCCCTTTATCTATTCTCTTTGTCACCTTTTTTCTTTATAATTTTTATTACAATTTATACTTACCTGTTTGCTAACTTGTGTTTGCCCCTTCTCTGTTTGAATATAGACTCGAGAGTAAAGACCAAGTTTGCTAGGATCACCATTATCTTCCCTGTGTCTGGCCCAGAGCCTGACCCTGCAGAGTGGTTGAACATTGAAACTGCAGAATCTTCAATGAATATATCTGAACAAAGGAAGGAATCATCATAATGCAGGCACTTACCCATCAGCCCTCTTTGAGAAAAGAAAGAAATGTAAATATTCATTGATGTCCTCGCTCGAGCAAACTAACAGAGGAGGCGGAGAAGGGGCTAGGAAAAGAAAGAATTTGCTTTCATGAGCATCTTCAGATGCCTGCAGTGTGCCAATCCTGTGGATGCTTCCGAGAGGAAACTGGCATCCACAGGTGACCACAGCTAGATTTGGTCCCTGTCCTCCAGGAGCTTCCCATCTGGCTGGAGATAGAGGGAGATGAGGAAGCAGTGGGGACAGAGAAAAACACAGAGAACAGACACTCCAAAATGACTGTGCATCTTTACTGGCACTGTGAGCATCTTACGGCAAAGTAATTTGTGAATCTAATAGAGAACACAGAGGAAAAGAGTGGAGGCATCCACTCCATACCCAGGGGAAGCTGCAGTCAGACCTGACACCCCTTATTCAACAGTCTGCAGGCTGCCAGGTGACAGGATTGGTGTGGTGTCCCTTTCTTCCGCACTTAACTTAGTCTCATTTTCCCCTTCTGGCATTTTTTTGCAGTAATAGATTTGTTCTTATGGAGCTGAAATCAGAGCACACAAGAGCAAGGGGAAGGACAGGGAGGGAAGAGAAAGATGAGCGTGAACTGATGGCCTCCTGCCCGAGAGCCATGGCTGCATTAAGGGACCATGGGAAGGAGGTTTCCTCCTGCTCTCTCCGCCTCTCTCCTGGAGCACCCTCAGAAATGAGCTGCAGGGTAAAAGAAGAGGCTTTCTTTGGGAACATGTCTGTTCAGTTTCCTGAAAGAACTAACTTGTATTCGCAAGGCATATCCGCAGCTCCCAGTTGGGCAAAGGAAGGAGGAGGGAGCTTGTATATACCAAGTGCCCATCCTCTGCCAGGTGCTGTCTGGGGGCTGAGAAAACACTAAAGAGACAGACCTGCCCCTGCTTTCGTGATGCTCCCATACTAGTGGGAAGAGAGCCAGCTATTAAGGTAAACAAGACCAGATGGATAAGGAAACATGTAAGAGCTCAGGAATAGACCCAGGCAAGCCTGAAATCACATCCCTTCTGGAAGATGTTCCACCTGGGAAACTAACGTCATGAGAGACGTTGAGTCTGCAGATCAGTGCAAAGGAGTCTGTAGAGTGCAAAGGCCCTAAAAATGGGTGAGTCACAGCTGCTTGGGGGATTCAGGGGACCCCTGGCTCAGTTGTTCATTCACCAAGACACATGAAGGGCTGGGACTTGCAATAAAAATATATATATACTGCTCTGCCTCCTGTGTGTGTGTAGCTGTCTTCATGCACTTAAACTCTCACTTCTTTTAATTACATCAAGGAAGCTTGTGTCCTTTGCATGGGTCTATCAGTATCTGTTCATCAGTCCCAACCACCCTTGAGACAACCCTGCAAAGACAATTTCAGAGAGCCACAAAGGCTCAGAAAGGAACAAAACCAAGCGATGTGACGCACATGCCTGGGCAGAGGGAGGCAACAAGGGTGCCCAGGGAAGGCTTCCCTAAGGAAGTGGAGACACGAGGCAGCCAGGCCAAGGTCAGAGGGTATGGGCCTGTGCAAATGCTCTGAGGCAGAGAAGAGAATGGCATTCAAAGACCAGAGGAAAGGTCATGTAGCAAAGAGATGTCGTTGCCAGTATGGCCCCAGAGCAGCCACAGCATCCCCATGAGAAGCTCCTGGAGAAGAGCACTCTCGGGTCTCACCAAGAGGGAGAAACTCCAAGAATAGAGAACAGCAACATATGTTTAACAAACCTTCCAGCTCATTCTCAGACCTGCTCCAATATGAGAAGCCCTAGGCCAGAACATAGCGATCAAGAGGCGACTCCAGGGGTTAGGAAGGCCACCCGTTAGAAGTCGTCCACCAGATAGCGACAGTAGGCAGATTAGTTCTTGGCTTTCATGCTGGTATTCCCAGAAGTTACCTTGTTGCCTATCACAGAGAAGAAGCTCAATGCTTTTTTACCAAACAAATCAATTAATATGAATACAAATGTTCAGCCTCTACTTTGATCTGGTACCAGTTACTGAACAAAGATATGAAAGACTGGAGTGGGGTATAGCTCAGTGGCAAAGCCCTTTCCTAGCATGCTGGAGGCCTTGGCTTCCATCCCCAGCACAGCAAAACAGAAAAATTATATGTATCTATATATATAGAGGGATACATAGGAATAGATAAAGATAATTATACACACACACACACATACACACACACACACACATATATAGTGGAAGATCAACAATAGCTTGCAATCTGAAAATGGACAAAAAAGAGGAAAATTTTTCTAAAAACTATTTTTTCCTCTTTTTTCTAAAACAGTAGAGACTACTACAGGCAGATATATTGACATCACTAAATTAAAGGTGGCCCTGAAGATCAGTAAACAAAGAGAACAAGGGCAGAAAAAGGAATAAATAGAACTCTGTGGATTTGTAGATGCCCTTAGAAGACTGCATTTGGGGTTCGCCTTGTGTGACAGGTCTTTATCTTTTTTATACGTCTCTGAGCAAGCACATTTCTGACTTGTACAGCATTGGGCTTGAATCTCATATTGGAATAATATCTCAATTGCATTTGAGTCATAGGTTACGGTAGTGAAATATAAAATTTTTAGAGAAAAAAACTGATTCTATCACCAATTAGCTGTTTAGGTGGCTTACATTTGGAAGAAACCTAAGCTATGGTATGATGTTCTCTCTCCACCAACAGTATCTTCACAGTGATGGACCCAGTTACCAAGCTCTTTAAACGTAGAGTAGTATTTGATGGTGTTCCATAGGCAAACAAATACTTCACATTAAAAGGCATTTGGGGAGGGGAAAGAAAAGAAATTAAAGGTGAAATGCCTTGCAAGAGGGAGGGTAGGCAAGACCAAAAATCAGGCAGAAAAACTTGAAAACTACAAAAGGTCTGGCATTTCATTTGGTGGCAAACATGATAGTTTATTAACCCCTAAGGAATTACTCTACTCATGGCACAGAATAATAACTATCACTCAATTCTTGTCTCCAAACAAACAAGAAATGTTATATTGACTTGATCTACCTAAAATACAAAAATAAGAGTCTCTATTTGGATGGAAAAATCCTCAGCTTTATGGAAAATTCCACTATCCAAAAATGTAGGCATTTTAGACAACCAAGATTTTTGCCATACTGCCACTATTCTTTTTACCAAAGATTTCTTAGGACACACAGTGGCTGACACTGTGCTAAGAGGGTCAATCCTGAAGCCATTTGGAAGCTTCTCATGAATGCCACCCTGGAGCTTGGCTACTAAGCCACTCCAGCTGTCAGGGAGCAGACCAGAGGGAACTGGCATCCTGAGACACTGGCCTCTCCCTGGAAGGTCTCCTGAACAGAGTGGATTTTAATAGACTCTTCCTCCCTCCTCACTTCCCTTCCTGCAGTTAGTAAATCCCTAGGATGAAAACACCTCCCAGATTTCTTTAATTCATCTCTCTCTCCAAGCCAGAGAGCTTGGAACATCCAGGGAAGAAGACAGGTGGCCAATCAGGAAAAGCCTGGACTTCCTCTAATCACGTCCCAGGTGGGAGCTCTCCAATGTCTAATTCAAATCCTTCCTGCTGCATGAAGCCCATTTCTTCTCACTGCATTTAAATATCCCCACAGCTAATAAAAGAAAAAAAGAAGTTTATTATGTATGTGGTGGTGGTTCTCAATTGATTTTACTTCACCTAATTTCCAAATCTTGACTATTATTGTTTTTTTTTTTTTTTTCTGTCACTGTCCTCAACAGTCCATGTTTTATTAAAAACTCACTTCCTATTTTCATGGAATACCAAGAAGACGACTCTGGAAGTAAGTCTTTAAGGTGTGCTTAACACACCCCAGGCATGCAGATCTGGACTTCAGCCTTAAAAGCTGTCTACTCATGGACTGGGCTGCCTGGTGGGTAGGACGTTCCCTGTAACCAAGAGGTAAGATGACTTGTGGTCAGTGGTCAAAGCAACAGATGACGTATCATACTAGAGGTCCCCAGAGGTCCCTTTTGCTGAACTATGTGATATTCTGTACCATGGTGAGGCTCCATCTAGATTTCAATGTGAATTTGGGTAGGAGCTAGGGGAGAGGGGACCAGCATAGTTTTCTGGGCTTTCCTAGTGCCAGAAGGGATTCTGGGAGTATTCACAGAGCCCATGGCTGGTGATGCAGTGGAGGCAAACATTTATCCAGTAACAATGTGCCAGGCACGGTCCTCAGAACATGCCTAAGAAATAGTGACTGTTATTATGTCCATGTTATTGAGGAGAAAATGAAGGCACAGGGAGGGGAGGTCACCTATCATCCCGAATCTCCTAAAAAAGGAAGACAAGACTTAAACCAGGTCGTCTGACTTCAGAGTCATTGCCCTTAATAACATCAAAACGATTGTGGTAACTTCTTACACTGATGCCTGAAAAGAGAACATGATCTCCTTTCATCCTGACAAAGACCCCAGAGGCCAGGAAAGTTCTCACAAAAGGACAAAATGCGGATGGGGTAAGGGAGGGGTGTCAGGCCCATCCTCACAGCAGTTGGAGGCAGAGTCTTTTTGGGGCTCTGCCCACATCCTCCTCCTGCAGCTACTAGCCCAGGTATCAGACAGGATTCCACACCTCCGGTAACCCCCTGCCTACAGATGCCACTCAGTCATCTGTTCTGAGGTCCTAGATGCACTCTACACACAGCTACCAACTCCCCAGGGGGTGAGGGGCCAGAAGGAAAGGGGATTAAGAAAATAAGATGATGTTCAGGCTTCAAACCTACAGACATGGTTGATGCATTCTTTCCTGCCACCCTGTGAGCCCCCTAGTGCTCAAACCCTAATGACTAATATTACACGTGCATTTTACAATGAGAAAGCTGAGGTTTGGCAGTGCATGATCTTAGTCTCCTTATTGTCCTGCTTCCTCTATCACATCTCTCTTTCTCCTAACTATTGTAATTTCTCCCCTGGCATGTTTTACCCCTCCCATACTGTTTTAACCCCACTGCATGCCAGGCAGGGCTACACTTCCTGGATCACTGTCAGATCATGGCCCTCTCCTCTGCAAAGATCATCAACAGCTCCCTGTTACTTACAGGATCAAATCCTAACTCCCTAACCTGCTCTTCGGTACCTCCATGATTTGTCCACAACTTAATTTTTTTTGAACCAGAGATTGAACTCAGGGGCACTCGACCACTGAGCCACATCCCCAGTCCTATTTTGCATTTTATTTAGAGACAGGGTCTCACTGAGTTGCTTAGTGCCTTGCCTGTGCTGAGGCTGGCTTTGAACTCACGATCCTCCTGCCTCAGCCTCCCGAGTCGCTGGGATTACAGGTGTGCATCACCACACCTGGCCACAACTTAATTTTTGAGCCTTTTTTTACTACCTGAATCTAAACTCTAATCACAGAAGTATCCAAAGAAAGAACCCCCAAGAAAGTTCTATGCACAGCCTTCTCATGATGATTCCCCTGCCTGGAACTCCTTGCCAAATGCCACTGTACTCAAAAATGCACTCCAAGGCCACCCACCATGAGCACTTCTCTCACTGACCCATCTCACCGGAGTCTTCTAATAAACATCCTAACCATGTGGGAAAATGTCTCCCACAGGTGACAAACTCCTTGAGAGAATGGAATGTGCCTTTTGCTTCTTTCTACCCCACTGCCTCCCACCACCACAGAAGTGCTAATCAATGTTTGCTGAATTGAATTAAACAGAGAGGTCATCTGGGAGATAAGAGGTAGAACGTTATCATAATTTGGATGCTCACATGATGGGGAAGTTGAAGGGCCAATGACCTCTCTCCTCAGAACTCAATTATTGCATAAGAACAAACGTCTCAAATATCTAGCTATTAATTTGCTCACAATCATCTCGGCCTCTAAAGTTCACAAATGTCCCTTTCAATTGCTCCACTACATCATTCATAGGAAATGAGATTCTCTTCTCATTCCCTGGAT
Organism: Glaucomys volans; assembly: GCA_020662805.1. Classification (NCBI taxonomy): domain Eukaryota; kingdom Metazoa; phylum Chordata; class Mammalia; order Rodentia; family Sciuridae; genus Glaucomys; species Glaucomys volans. The sequence goes on from JAJEJO010000290.1 coordinate 225,229, forward strand.
CACAGTGGCCCTTGTGCCGTCTCCCATCCCCATCCTACCCCTCAGATCTCCCTATGTGTTTTAATTTTCTTCCAACTTGCACAAATCAATCCCCTGTGCATCAGAATGCCTATCGCCAGAACTTTCTTGGGGCCTGTTCTGGGGCCCCTGGTCTCCTGCTCAATATCCTAAATTGACAGTGGAGGACCAGGCTTTACTGGCATCCTGAGTCAAAAGAATCTATTCTAATTAATCCTCCACACAAAAGTGATGGCCTTCAGCCATCTCAGGAGCAAGAGCCAAGGAACCAGGGCAAAAGAAAAATGCATGCCTGGCTTCACTAGAAATCAATACAACCTCACTCTGAGCTCTGCTCTGGGTCACGCAGAAGAGACGGCATATCAGGGTAAGATCCAAAGAGAAGTCCCTGCTGCGAGTGTGATGAGAGGCACTGAGAAGCCCACCACTCCACAGGCCCCAGAGGACCTGAGACCCAGCCCTTTAGAGACTTTTCATCCACAGGTACAAGTTCATCCGACATTAACAGAGGTTTACATAATTCGCACGGTTCCTTGTGCTTGGTACGATAGGGCCTTAGTATCTTGGTCAAGCAGGAAATGGACTGAATAGGACAAAAGAAAGAATATACCTAATTGTGGATGCTATTCTGTACTAGGGTGGTTGGACCATCCAGTGGTCAGTGAGCAACACACTGTGCAGAGTGTGGGAGAGTGAAGTGGCCACCTACCATGTGGCAGCCAGAAAACTCAGGAGGCCACAGTGCCCACAGTCAGCTGCCGCTCCAGGTGACCCACCGCATAGCCCAGAGGCTGTGAAGAGTGGGCTTTCCCTGAGTTCATTCCTTCCCACCTGCAAGTTACTCAGCATCTTTGTTTCTTCATCTGGAAAATGGGATAAACATGGACAGTACCTCGGTAAAAAGCTTACTATAAAACTTGTGTTTGTGTCAGAACCATAAGTAAAATACTGGGAGGTACTATTTCCCCTTCATTCCCCCAAGTCCAAGCCCCCCTCACCCATGAACCAGGTCAGAACATTCAAAGTCAAGAATGTCCTAAGAATGAGAAATATCAGGGGAAGAAAAAAAGTAAAATTTCTTCACTTTTAACCTTGTTTTAAGTATATTACGGGAATGACTAGGAAGAATGAAAACTACCCTACCACTAAGTTATCAAATTCTCCAATCTCAGGAGAAAGAAAAATTCAAATTTCCCAAGTGAAGTAGCCTCAAACAGTAGTATCAGGCCCCATGCCTCCCTCCTGACCATCCTCTTCGCACTTCCCAATTTCTCTCGGGGTTCTAGGAGGACAGCAAACCCCTCATATGAACCCCTCTGATATTCTGAGGGCAGCAAATGTGAGGGCCACAGGGGTGAAGAATAGAAAGAACCAGAGGATAGCCATGCCTGGTGTCAGAGCCAGGCCACACCAGGGCTGACAACCAAAGCCCAGGTCAGGGTATGTGCACTTGAGGAAGCTGCCAACCCTAAGGAGGAAAAAGAAAAGGAGACATTCTGAATTTGCCCAAAGTTAAGACCCTTAGGACCCAAATAACTGAAATGCTAGAGTCTTCCTGGAAATGACTAGAGTATGTGTTCTGCCTTCTGGTAGAACAAAGTTTAAGAAAAGGAGATTTCATTTTAGGAAGGAGATTATGTTTCTGTAACCTGAGTTCATGGCATACAGGTCTATACAGCTTCATACATACTCAGACGTGTAAAGTCCTAACAGCCAGAATAATAGTAACGACCACACTTATTGTTTCCTGTGTGCTAGGCACTGTTCCCACTGCTTTATGTAGGTGATATCATTTATTTCTCACAATAATTGACCTATGGGTCTAGCCAGCATGATCTGCGCCCGCTTCCAAGGGGTGAGTAAACTCAAGCATGAAGGGGTAATTTAACTTGCCCAAGGTCACATTGCCAAAGTGGAGGGCCCAGAACTTAAATTCAGGCCTCTAGTTTCAAAGCCCAAGTTCTGCATCACTTATGTTCTCTTGCTTCTACATTTAACCTTCAACTCATTACATCATGTTGGCTTATGATTTACTGAGCACTGACTGTGAGCTGGACACTCTACGAAAAGCTTTCATCTTATCACATCTATTCTCTTTATCACCACCCAGGAGGAAAGTTCTATTACCATCTTTCTAAAGATAAGGAAATTGAGACTCTGGAAGAACCAAATCTATCTGGCTACAAGTGTATGCAGAGGTAGAGGGTTCGGATCACCACCAGCTTGGAGCAAGGTCTCCTCATACATGGCTGCCAATTTGTGGGTTGTGATAGTAAGAATGTGATTGGGTTCCCAACAACTTCAAGTGCAAGACCAGAGGAAAGAACCAGGTCCAGTCCAGCAAGGAAGGGATCTAGTCACACACAGTCTTAAGAAAGACTCTAGTTCTCATGAGCTGGAATATGCAGCACATGGAGAAAGTTCTGGGTGAAGGGGAATATCAGGATTCAGATGTCCTCAAGGATCAGCAAGACAACTCCAGGAACCAAGGCATGGTAGGCCTCAGGGACTCTGACTACAGCCCCACCCAGAAAATTCAGTGTGTACATTAGGGCTGAAAACACAGGGCATCAGTGGGATTCATTTTACAGGTAAGAAAATCAAAGTTTGGAGGAGGCAAGATATTAACATTGTCATACAAGTGGCTAGAGACAGAACCAAAAACACACACTTGGCTCTGAATCCAAGCCTTTCCTCATCACTCCATTTACTCAGTGCCCCTTGTAGCATGACTCAGAAGGAAAGGAAAGAAGCAAAGACACACTTTGCCAATTTCCTGTCATTCAAAAGTCCCATCCTTGGGATCAGTAAGTGTTTTAAATACTCTGCGTTTGCTTCTCTCATTCATTCCAGATCACAATGAAGTCAGAGCTCGAATTCCCCCACCCCTTCCACAAGGGATTAGGTAAAGAAATAAAGTCCTATTTCACAAACTGCTAAATCCTGTTTGACCAGCCCTGCTGGGGATTTCCTGGGCTTAATCTCCTGCCAACTCTGGACAGTGAGGAAGTTGCTGGGCTATGACTGTTTTTGCCTGTTCTTCTTCCTGATGGGATTCCACTTCCAGGTGTACTCCCCAGGGTCTCCCCACCCCACCAGCTCTGCTCAGAGTGGGGGGAGGAGAAAAGAAAAATCCATCATTCACATATAAATAAAACACTAGACAATGGTTGAACTGACTATACTAGAGCTACACATACCAATGTAAATAAACCTCAAAAATAATATTCAGTGTAAAAAGCAAACTGCAAAAGAATATGTGTACTATGACAATTTTTATAAAGTTTAAAAACATGCAAAGCAATGCTATACATTGCACACAGACTTGAAGGTGCAGAAAATGCATACAGTCATGGGTGAAAATGATTACTGTTTACAATGTGGATAAACTTCAGGGGGAAAAGGGGAATAACACTAAGGAGAGATCAATGTGCAGTAGTTTAAACCACTTTGCAATCTTTACTGTCTAAAAAAGTCTAGAATAAATGTGGCAAAAAGTTAAGTCTGTTGAAGGTGATTGGAGTACATACATATTCATGATATGTTATTCTTCTTTATGTCTGGAATATATCTTTAGAAAAATGTTTTTAAAAACAATAGTTTTTAATCTTTAATATTTAGAGTAAGGAGATTGAGCTTTAGTTTAAAAGTGATAAAGTGTTCTGTGCAGGGAGAGTCATGATCAAAGAGCCCTGTAAAGACAGGGAGGTAATGTTAGTATAGAATTATGAAGGCAGTAGCTCAGTTTGTATCCAAAGGACTTAAAATCAGCATACTACAGTGATGTAGCCACATCAATGTTTATAGCAGCTCAACTCACAATAGGTAAACTACAGAACCAACCTAGGTGCCATTCAACAGATGAATGGATAAAGAAAATGTGGTGTGTGTGTGTGTGTGTGTGTGTGTGTGTGTGTGTGTGTGTTTATGATGGAATATTACTCAGCTTTAAAGAAGGATGAAATTACGGCATTTGCAGGTAAATGGATGGATATGGAGAACATCATGCTAAGCAAAATAAGCCAGATCCAAAAAACCAAAGGCTAAATGTTCTTTCTGATATGTGGATGCTAATTCACAATAAGGGGTGGGGGGCTAGGGAACAACAGAGTTACTTCATATTAGTTAGAGGGGAGTGAAGAGAGGGTAAGGGGTATGGTGGTTAGGAAGGACAGTAGAGTGAAATAGACACTATTACCTTATCTACATGCATGACACATATGATCCTACAATATGCAAAATCAGAAAATGAGAAATTATACTCCATTTATGTATGATATATCGAAATGTATAAATGCATTCTATTGTCATGTACAACTAATTAGAACAAATTTTTAAAAATAAAAAAAATTAAAAAACAGAATCCACTGAGACCGGTCCTTCCCATCCCTACCCAAAATTCCACCATTCCAACCATGTTCTTCCATTGGGAGCTGCCAATCATGGTTTCCTTCCCAACTTCCAGCCATAAAAGTGGGAGAGGAGGCAAACTGGGCAAATACCCCACCACCAAGGCCTATGCTGACTGGCCCAAGTATGTCTCAGAGCTCAGCCAATCAGAGACTACCCTTTTCCTGGGCTGTCTTTTTTGGATGGGAACGAGAAAAAGGTAGTCCTTTCCCCTCTGGCAGTGGAACTTGCAAAAGATGTGTGCAGAGCTCTCTGTGGCTCTGTTCCCAGCCCAGGAGGAAGATTGATCAGGGGTTGAAGAGGATGGAGCCACCCTGCAGAGGGTAAGAGTACTAAGAGACTCCTGGACCATGATGAGTGGCAGCTCTGGGTGCCCCATGCAACATATCTGCCCTCTCTAACTGTGAGGAGCAGAGATCATCTATACCCAGCAGTGGCCACCATGGGGTCCCACTGAGTATGCTGTCACCATTCCTGCAGGCAGCTATTTAACATTTTCAAAGCCTGTTCCTGCTCTTCATGCCGTTTCTTGCTCAGAGCAACCCCATGCAATGAGCAAGGCAGTTCTGAAACTATTTGTTTGTTTAATTGAGGAGGACACTAAATGTTGGAGAAGTGGCATGTCTACACCACAGAGCAACCTGGCGACTGTGCCCAGAACCAAGTCCAGGCCTCCTTCATGATATGCTGAAAAAGAAAATAAGGCTAAAGAGCAAAGAAAAGCAACATTAACCAATACTTTCATGGTGCTTGTTATAGGTAGACATTGTTCCTCACTGTGCTACGTCCATCAACTCAATCCTTTGCATGAGTGTGTACTCTTGCATAAGGTGTACAATCATGACTCCCATTTTACAGATGAGAGAACCTAGAAATCACACAGCAGTTAAGTGGAGGAGCTGTGTTTCAAACCAGGAGTCTGGTTCCAGAGCCCATGCTCTTAATCCTCACATTAAGTAGAGAGGGGGGGAAGAGTGGTCCAAGGAACTTGGACCCCACACTCCCTGGACTGAGAGGAAGTTGTAGGAGGCCAGGCTTTGAGGGAGCACTGATCCCCCACAGTTTAGGCTGATCTAAATGCAGGTGCCTTTGCCTAAAAGCCTAGAAGGGAAGAGTGCTAACAGAGCAGGTGCTGAATTGCAGAAAAGTTAAATATGGAATGCGAGCATCGAAGGCTGCAATAAGAGCAAGGAGGGTAAAAACCAATTTCACATCAGAGCCCCAGGCAATGATTTGGAGAAAAAACCAATATATGTGGTATCACATAATAACTATAGTGACGCCTTCCATTTACCGCACCTTTTCCTTTGGAGGAGGCCAAAGAAGTTCACAATTGTTATTACAATTCTTCCTCCTCGAGGCCTGTGCCCTGCTGAGGGTGGCTGTGGGCTTTTTTGTGATACACAGGGAAAAGGGAAGCACTGAGAGGTCAATGCAGAAATCACAGAGTGGCGAAGTATCTATCAAAGCCAACTGTCCGGCTCAAAAGCTGATATGCAAAAGCTAGCGCAGGGCAAAATCAATTCGGAAAAGGATTGATTCACACACAACTTTTAGACAAATACTGAAATTCGCTCTAGGAGAATTGACCACTGCCACTTTAGCCCCAGTGCAGGGGCAGGAGGAGCAGATAGTGGGGGACAAGGGGCAGAGAGTAGGAAGCTGAAATGGGGTACCAATGACAAAACTGGAAGAAAGACTAGACTAGACTTTTCATCAGACAAAGCCCACTTGTTCTCAGATAGGGATGCAAACCAAAGGACGGTTCATCTGAAAATGAAACATTCAGCATGTTGGTTCTAGCCCAACCGGCCTAGAGGTCCTGAGGGGGTCCTTTCTATAGCACAGAGACCCAGAAAATTATCTTTAACCTTCCTTCTTTCCCCTCCACCACCTTGACCTTAGACCACAAGTACTCAGGGGCCTCTCCCATCACACCAGGTCTCTGGAAATGCTGATCTGCATATATTCGTCCCAGTGGGGATCCCCACATCATCTCTCCATCCCCACCCCCCCTTTCATCAAGCTCCCTGTATCTGGAATGACCTTTCCCTTCCTTTGGCCTGGCTGATCTATTTCAGTGTTCAAATCAAGTTACTGAGGAATTTGGCACAACTCTGTAGTAGATTAATAATCACTGCATTTCACACTTAAAATGGGTACATTTTACACTATGTTAATATATAAAATAAAGGTTTGTTTTAAGTTACCTAAAGGTTGGGTTGTAAGGACTCCACCAGGTAATTTTGAAGATCACTACTGTCTAATGAAAGCGAAAAGCTGCAACCATGTCTTGTGAGAATTTCTAAGCAATACAACTTTTAAAAAAATATTCAGATGGTATTTGATACCTCCACAAGTTGCCCAAAGAAGCAACTTCACACAAACCAAATTATTTGCAGTTAGAACTCCTCATTCTTTGCAATTGAGATGCAAGTGAGACCCACAGCCGAGTTAGGTATAAATTTTTAAAGTAAAATAGGTTTGGAAAAAGAATTGCTTTCAATCCAGAACCCTAAGATATATTAGCTATGTGACATTGACTAAGTATTTTTCCTGACCTATAAAGTGGGCATAATAGCATCTACTGAGCTAAGAGAATTAAATGAGTGGTGATTTTGAAGCACTCAGCACACTACCTGGCCCAAAGCAAGCCTGCAAACACTACTAACAAATTGTGTTTGCTCTCTTCCCTGGAAACGAGTCAGGATGAACACAAAGTGAGTGAAATAGGTAGAGGTAGCCCCCCATTTTCCCATTTCCCAGTTCTCGCCAATCTACATCTTAACACTGTCTTGCTCAGATACAATTCTCTTTCCCTTTTCCAGTTCTGTTATTCCAAAGTTTCTTCTTGTATCAAAATAGACAAAAGCAGCCGGGCGCAGTGACACATTCCTATAATCCAGAGGCTAGGGAGGCTGAGGCAGGATGGTTGCAATTTCAAAGCCAGCCTTAGCAAATTATTGAGGCCTAAGTATCTCCAAAAAAAGGGCTGGGGATGTGGCTCAGTGATTAAGCACCCCTGGATTCCTGGATTCACTCCCCAGTACCATAAATAAATAAATAAATAAATAAATAAATAAATAGTGTGTGTGTGTATACACACATACATGCACATATACATATATGTATATATATGTCTAATGTTTATATGTGCATATATATATATATACACACATATAGACAAAAGCAACAGATGCATGAATTTTTCATTTATCAAAAACTTCTGCACATCAAATTCAAATTCACCAAATGCCTAATGAGCATGTAAACCTGTAGGCACAGAGTAGTGCTGGGAACCAGGCAAGGAACAATTAACCCATGTCAGGTCAGGACTTTGCTTTACAACAATCCCGTTTAAGACTCAGTCCCATGGAATACATCTTAAGTGGAAAGCAAGAATCACCATCTCTGTGTGCTCACCTGGGTTTCCATTGGGGGTGTAGAATTACAGAATCAAGCCATGAAACTAGATAATTTAAGTATTTCCTGGGAAAGAGGATTTTAATGCTTCATTGAAATATAGAACAGAAAAACACTAGAATGGAAGTTTGGAATTCTAATTCTATTTTGCACCTATTGGTAATAATTGTGATATGCGCTAAATCCCTTTCCCTCTCTGGTCTCAAGTTTCTCACCTGCAAATTAGAAGGCAGACTGTAAGTCTGGATAGCATGATGTCTTATACTAGGTTGAATAGTGTCCTGCCACAGTTCATGTCCACCTGGAATCTTTGAATGTGACCTTACTGGGAAAAAAATGTATTTGCAGATATGACCAAATTCCTATGAGGTTATATTAGATTATCATGGACCCTAATCCTATGACTGGTATCCTAATAAAAAGAGGCCAATTTGGGCACATTCATGTAGGAAAGAGCGCCACCAGAAGATGGAGGCAGAAACTGGAATAATGTATCTACAAAGCAAGGAACACCATGGATTGCTAGAAACCACCAGAAGCTAGAACAGGCAGGGAAGTTTCATCCCTAGAGCTTCTGGAAAGATGGTGGTCCCCTTGACACCTGATTTTTAGATGTGAGTATACAGCACCATGAAAGAAAAGCGTTCTGTTGTTTTAAGTCATCTAGTTTGTGGTACTTTATTTCAGCAACCCTAGAAAGAGAATGTAAATTTCCTCAAATTGTATGTTACTCCAACTAATATGAGAGATCTGCTTTGGACAGTGTTTTGAGAAAGATTCTGAGGCTGCAAAGAATGAGGGATTCATGATATCTGACCCACACAGAAAAAGAAGTAAGCAACAAATATGCCCTACTTTTGCCATTCCCTAGTGTGTTAGTCAGCTTTGCTTTGCTGAGACAAAATACCTGAAAAACAACTTAAACAAGGAAAGATTTATTTGGGGTCATATTTTCAGAGGTTTCAGTCCATGGTCAGCTGGCTCCATTGCCATAGGCCTGTGGCAAGACAGAGCATCATGGAGGAAATGGTGTGGCGGAGCAGAGCTACTTACCTCAAAGCAACCAGAAGTGGGGAGGGGCCAAGGACAAGGTATAGTCCCCCAGGGTATGCCCCCAGGACCCACTCCCTCCAACTAGGCTCCGCCTCCTACAGTATACCATTGGCCATGGCCATGAATCTCTCCATGGATTAATCCACTGATGAGGTCAGAGCCTCATCAAATCACTTCCCCAAAGCCTCACCTCTGAACACTGCTGCACTGAGGACCAAGTTTGCAATACATGAGTTTTAGGGTGAAATTTCAGATCCAAACCATAACATCTAGATAATCATTAATACATCTTTATGCTCTGATAAATATGATTCTGTAATTTTAAATCTACCTGTCCTGCCAGGAGTAAAAGCACTGTGAACAGGGGACGTGCAGGAAGAGGCTCAAGCCTTCCCCCTCTCCACTGCCTCCTACTAGGACCAGCCCCCCTCTATTCCAGAGATGACCCTTGATTCCCTCACCTCTTAGCTTTGCCTTCAGTAGAAATGATCTGAGATCAAAATGACTAAGACCTGAATGAGTTTTCCACCTGACACCCAGGAAAGAGCATGACCAGAGCTGAACTTGATTCACTGCAGCAATGTGTTGATAAATAAAATATCCTGGATGTGGCAGAAGCTACAAAAGAACAAATGATTCACTGAAAAGAATGCAAAGAAGCCTGCGAGTCCTGTAAGGGCCCATATCAGTCCTGTTACACTCACTCAGGGGCACAACACCACATCTGCCAAACTATGTCTATCCTGGATAGACACAGCTAGACAACACTTGGAATCCAAGAGAAGATGGCAAAATGATGGAGCTTTGGAGGCAAAGTCGGAGTGGGGTGACCCCTTTACCCAGAGCAGCCTAGCTTTTAGAGCACGTATTCTCTCTGTTATGGTCCTGTGGGCCCTAGAAAGTGCTAACCAAATTACAAAAACAAGCTGCAGAGCTGGATATGGTAATGCACACCAATAATCCCAGCTACTCAGGAGGCTGAGGCAAGAGGATTGCAAACTGGAGGCCAGCCTGGGCAACTGAACAAAAACTTGTCTCAAAATAAAATTTTATGCCAGCTGGTGATGTAGATCAGTGGTAGAATGCTTGCCTAGTGTAAGTGAAGCCCTGGATTCAATCCCAATACTTCAAAAGGAAACACACACACACACACGGAAGAGGAGGAGGAGGAGGGGGAGGGGGAGGAGGAGGGGGAGGGGGAGGAGGAGGAAGAGGGAAGGAAAAGAAAGTTGCAGAGTTCACAAGTTCCATCAAGGGTCAAACCTCCTCGATACCCATCTCGAGCTCAATAGCCAGCACCTGGGAATGTTCCCTGGGTTGTAGTTCTATCCACAGCCCAAACAATTCTCCCAGTTCTCCTGGTCATTGAGGAAGTGAATGATTTTCATTCTAGGAAACTGAGGTTCCTCTGTACTCCCAGTAATACTCACCAAACTCTCCAAGTAAAAACTTTTTCCTGTTCTCTTTTATCTACTTTAACAAAAGTCCCTGAAAACAAATTTCAAGCCTTGGTTTCAAGTACTGCCCAAACCCAAATACAACCACATTTCCTGATCCCCATGGCAACCTTCCTGACCTAAGCATCAATTTCCTCTCTCCAGAACCAAGTGCTGCATCCCACATCAGCTCCTCTCTCCCAGAGCCACCAGAGGTATCCTTGCAAAACTTAGCATCATGCCCCTATGTGAAAGCATTCAGTAGCTTTTCAGATAAAGAGCAAAATTTTAGAGTAGATGACCAGGGTCTCCTCAACTATAATCAATGGGAAAACTTTTTGAAAAGTTGTAAGATTGCAATGAATAACTTGAAAAACAAGTCAAAATGTGTGAAAACTACAAGAATCAACAGACATAATATTGTTGTGACAAACTGCAATTAAAGCTTGCTCTCCATTCTGTGCCTGCCTCGTTTCAGATCTGTAATTAACAGTTCAAAGACTGCACACACCACTCTGAGCAGCACTGAGGTCCAAGATCAGCTTACACCTGCTCCCACCTCTCAACCCCAAAAGCTCCAGCCTCGTTGCACAGAATCTTCCCTCACCTCCTCTTTGAAATCATTCTCATCTTCCTCAGATTCCTGCTACCAACTTTCTTCTGTCTCGTGGCTTTTTGTTTTTATTTTTATTTTTAATTGATACATAATGATATATACTTATGCCTTATAGCATGATATTTCAATACATGTGCACAATTGGCAGAGATCAGATGAGAGTATCTGGCGTATCTGTCTCCTCAAACATTTATCATTTCTTTGTATTGAGTCAAAATCTTCTCTACTATTCTGAAACATACGTTTAATTGCTGTCAACCAGAGTCACCCTACCGAGCTATAGAACCTCCTGGCTTTTTAGCATGCTGTTTCCTCTACCTGGAACTCTCCTGCTCTTCCCAGGCCTCATCCATTCTGTCAGTTTCAGTGCCTTCAGGCATCACATCCTCAGGAAAGCTTGCTCCCACCACCCCCTGCTCCTCCTCCCCCACGGCACACCGTCTTATTATTTGCTCTCAAGAGACCAGACTCCATTCTGTCAGCACAATTATCTCTTTATATGTATTCATTAGTGTGGTTATTTGCTTCACACCTGCCTCCCCTCCACTCTACAAGCTCCACGAGAAGCGCCTGCCATCTTTCTGCTCTCCCCATACTTCCAGCATCAGTATGGGGTCCAGGGTTCGGGGGCCTGCAGGAACCACTGGCTGAGTGTAGAAACGGAATCATGAAGTTGCCTCTGATTCATCAACACACTTCTTTTCCTCCACACGGTGCAACTTGAAGTAACCAGTGCTGCTTGCCAAGGCTTCATTTCTACAAACGCTTCCCTTTGGTTTCCCTTCTGTTGTGTCTGTCTGGCACCCTACTGCGTCCGGCTGACTCCACACATACTGCACCCCCTCCTTACCCATCAGTCATCACTTCTGCATGCTGCTGTCTTTACAGTGCTGGCTTTCTCTAAACAAACAGCCACATTAATATTAATTCTGCATTCCATGCAGCAAATCACTTAGATACATGTTCTGCCAAATGAAGCTCTGGCCACCTCTCCCAATTACACAGGCTTTCTCAAATACAGTTGCAGAGAGTCAGATTGAATGCTATGTGATGAATTCCTAAGGCATGATATCAGACCTCAACAGCAAGCCAGTGGAGAAGAAGATCCAAGGGGGAGTCTTTAGTCCTAAGAGAGAGGCAAAGACATCGCTTCTCTCCTCAGATCAAACAGCCAGAGCTATCCAAAAAAAAAACCAGTGTTCTAAGAGAACAGACCTGCACGTGGCCACTGACTCGCCATGCAGCTTGGCCAAGCTACCTCCCCTCTCTGGGTCTTGTGCTCATCCACAAGATGAGGTTGAGTCCATGGCCTCTGAACACCCAACAGAAGCATTTCACAAATCTGCAGAATAGAGTGAATTTCCAAACCACGTACCAGATTTCAGTGTCATATCTAATTATTCTATTGACTTACTCAATAGATCTTTAATTGAGCACTTATCAGATATATTCAGGGCAGGGGTTAGACAATGAAAAAAGATAGATCGGATCCTTGTCCTTCTGTCTTGGGACAAGAACCAGATACTAAACAAATAACTATTTAATAACTGTAATTAAGACTAGAAAGATAAAGAACAGACTCTCTAGAGAGCCAGGTCCATGAAACTGTGCAAGTGAGAGATGGCTATCTGGACAAAGTGACATTTGACAAGTACTTTCCACACATGTCTGAGGCCAATGAGTTCCCAAATTGTCTCATTTAGCTGCTCTATACTCAGAAGACTAGAAGGAAAAGAATTCACTGTTCCCTATTGAAATGTGATAGACTGTACTCCTTACCCTACAGGCCTCCTCTGCCTTGCACCCCAGACCCAGCCCTCGCCAACCACACAGTCCTGCATGGCATGTGCCACGGGTTTATTTTCCTGTGTCTCCCTCACCTGAGTAAGCCTGTGAGACTTTGCCCATTTGGTACATCCCTGTGTTCCCTGCACTGTGCTTGGTACATCCCAGGTATGAAGAGTGAATCCCTATAGATGTGGAGGCTGAGATCAAGAGGGGGAATCTGTTCCTCCAAGTCCTAAGTTAACATAAATCAAAGATGGCTCTCAGATTCAGGCACAGGTTTGAAGAGGGCAGAGGGACAAGGACAGGCACACCACAATCCAAGCCCCTTAGGCACCCCCCATCCCTGCAGAGCAACTTCCCTGTATTTGCTATAAATTTTGACTCTTTGACCAAGACTTTTGTTTAAAAGAAAGGGTTATGCTGTTAAGTGAGATTTAAACATTCTTTTGCTGCCCCAAGCTGTTTCTCCTACAGAATCCATCACCTTCCACCCCATGGATATCCGAGTCAAACTAGATGAGAGTTGTCCCTGCATAGGAAGATTCAGCCCCTTCTGCAGGAAACTAGTTCTCATTGGTGGATGAGAAAGCAGCCCAGGGTCATGAGCTGTGAGCCTGAACTGGGAGCAGCAGGGAATTTTGTGTGCTTTGCCTAACAAACAGCCAATATGCTAGGCATTCGCTCACTCAAGGCTGCCCTTCCCAGGGACCAAAAGCTACAAAGTCAATGTGAACCACTTAGTAAAACTCCCACACACCAGAGAGCAATGTTCAACGAGGCATCACTGAGTGAGAATGGAGGTCCCTCTTGGAGTTTGCAGCACAGTGAACCAGCCTTTCCTGTGCACAGTGTTGGGTGAGAGATAGGAAAGGGCTACTGAGAAGCAAAAGGCTGCTGGGGCCCTCAAGGAAACTCAGGCAGAGGCAGGTAACCTTGGCAGAGGCCTAGACACAGGGACCAAGCAGAGTGTCATTTCAAAACTGAGCCTCTAAATCAGGTGCTGGGAAATAGGTGCCAAGTCACATCAGTGTGGGGCTTGGACCTACAGATGGAGATGAAAGTGAGATCAAGGATGATCTTTTAGAATTGGAGACAGAGCCCTCTTATTTACTGATGCACCTCTGACATCTGGCCCAATACCTGGCTAGTGTTGGTAGAATAATTTTTAAAAAGAGAGAAGGAAGCAGATCATAGCATTCAACCCAGGAGTTAATATGCATGGTCATTCTTAATTGAGCTTTTACTAGGGCCAGCACTGTACTAAGTACTTTACACCCAGAATAACCCCAAGAGAAATGTACTACAATGCTGGTCTGACAGTTAAGCAAATTATGCAGTAACAAAGTGAATAATTTGCATAGGACACCAAGCCAGGAGATGGTGCAGTTGGGATTTGACTTCAACTCTGATTCAAGCATCTGAGCTTTTAATTGTTATGTTTTTCAGCCAACTCACCTAACTTTAGTGAGAAATAAAGGAGTGGGAACATTCGTGTAGGGAGAAGAAAGAAAGAAAGCTGTCCGTTGAAAACAGAAAAGCACAGGACTAGATATAAGAGGGGAATAAATACTTGGAATGATCTCAGATTCAACAGTGCCATTTGCCCCCAAAGAAGTCTTTCCTGGTTCTCCTTCACAAATGAGGTTCCCCTGAAACACACTCTTAGCACCCCTTACTTCCCATAGCACCTGCTGCCATTTTGATCAAACCAGCAACAGTGAGTGGAGTTATTTCAACATCTACATCTCCTCATGGACCTCAGGCCTGTGAAGGAAACTGCTGTCACTATCCTGCTGGTATCACCCTGGTAGGTAATACAGTATCTCACTCATAGTAATAGGGTTCTGTACTATTTTTTCAATATATGAGCTATATAATTGATTAATTGATAAATATTGGAGGAAAGTATGCTAACAGTGTATATTAAGGTATAATAGGAGATGAAGAGAAACAGAAGATTAAGATGCAACTTGAAGACCAAGAGGAAGAGCTTCATCTTGAGGTTTCAGGTAACAAGGAGCTACTGTAGGATCCTAAGCTCATCTCCATATAGAAAACTAATAAGTCAGCTAAGGGAGAACCTGGTGTCCTCACCCAAATATCATCAACATTCAAATCAGGATCAATGCTCAAGGGGACAAGGATCTTATGATGGTGGCAGTGGGAATCAGCAGAAGAGATAAACCAAGGAAACATATCCAGGACATTTCTCATCAAAAGTTAATAAACAAGGAGGGACATAAATCTAAGTTGGTGGAAGGAACAGGAGTCTGATTCTACAAACTCTCCTTCCTCTCTTAAGGAAGGTCACATTTCACAAAAACTCAGGAGATACCAAACAAGGGTAAAAAATATATGTACTCTGTTACCAGTTATCATTTGTTTTTAAGTCCTATACATGACCAGCCATGAGGGGGAAAAAAAAAAAAAGAGTATGTTTCCTACAGTTTCCAGAAGGCCCTGAGTCATTTCCCAATGGATCATTAATCATCCACATCTTTAAACCTACAGTTCCAGATCACCAACTTTGGAACAGGACCCAGGGTGAGGCCTTTGTCTGCCTCACCTTTTCCTCTCTGAAACAGAATTCAAGAGAAAGCCCTCTGAGCAGTGAGACTTCAACTCAGGTTCTTAAAATGCTCACTTATCTTACAGATGACCTGCGTTCAAATCCCAGCTTTGATGTTCACTAGCAGTATGAATCACTGGGCAAATTAACTCATGATAACAAGCTAACTGCTTCCGTATCGATCCCTGGACCAGAATGATGGAACAGATCATAAATTCTTCTGAAGGATTCTCATTCATGGCACAAATATTCACTGACCACCGGTTGTATGCTGGACTTTGGGCTTGGTGCAGGAAAAAGGTGATAAGCAAAAGAGAAGACTCTAGTTCAATCTGGGAAGATGTGTGAAAAACAAACATTGAGCAAGCAAATATTAAATTCAACTGTGCCAAGTGCTGCAAAGGAGAGGTTTGGGGTAACATGGAAGCCTATGAAGGGGGATTTGAATGAGTTATGGAGATCAGGGAAGGTTTAATCTGAGACCTAAAGAAGGAGTATGTGTGGTTTAGGTGAAAATTGAATGAAGAAATGCTCCAGGCAGATTGACAACTATGGACAAAGTATTCAGGGTAGAAATATACTGAGTGGGACCTACAGCAAAATGATCAGCATTACGGTTTGGATTGAAGTTTGCCCCCAAAGTCTGCGTCAAAGGCTTGCTCACCAGCCTGTGGTGCTACCTGAAACCAGCCTGAGTGAAACCTTAGGAGGTGGAGCCTTAATGGGAGGAAGTGAGGTCATTGAGTCATGTGTCTGAAGGGGATATTAAGATGCCTTCCCTTCTTTTCCCTGCTTTCTCCTTTCCAGTCACCATGAGGTGAGCAGCTTTTCTCTATAACACAGTTCCTGCCATGGTCTGCCTCACCATAAGCCCAAAGGCAGCAGGGCCAACCACCATGGGCTAAAATGACTTAAACTGTGAGTCAAAATAAATCATTTCTCCTTACGAGTTGATTATCTCAGGCATTTTGTCACAGTGACAGAAAGCCTACTCACACAGTCAGCAAGCCCGAGCAGAGAAAACACAACAGATAACATGATATAAAAGGGAGTCCGAGGGAGAGACAGGACCCAGATCATGACAGACCTCTTAGGCCAGGTCCTTGAACATGTTTTAATCCTAAAATCAAAGGGAAAACACTGAAGGGATACACAGAAGGGCCACTGGACAGGGGATGTGAACACAGGATCATGGCTACCCCAAAATTCACTCTGACTGGTCTGGAAGAGGTCACAGTAGATGAGGTGTCTCCATCTTGGAGGCTGTTGCAACAATGCAGGCAAGAAATTGTGCTAGTTTGACCAGGCTGATGCCGAACATGGCAAGAGATAGACAGATGCAATGTTTATTGACGAGGGAGAAGTGACATGACTTTTATGAACTGCATCCAGGAGAGCATTTCCAGGAAAACACCAGGACTCTGCAAAACTGACCAGACAGAAGGGCCATTCACTGGGAGAGAGAAACCTAAAGATGATCAGGCCTGGGAGTCAGTTACGAACTCTGCTTTAGACATGTCGTATTGCAGTGCATTTGAATCACCTAAGAAGAAATGTTATTTAGGCAGTTACATATGCATACCTGAGACTCAAAATACACATTTGGAAATTATTAGTGTACAGTGAGTAATTTAATCTGAGGACAAAGAGATCACACAAGAAGTGAGAATTGAGAGCCTACAACAGGAGAATGTTGAGTTCTGTAAAACTAGTTTGCCAGTCATGCTTCACGGCCCCTTTTTAAAATCATAAAGGTGGTGGGGATGGTCTGCTGCATTTGTTCAGCCTTATTATATTCCATGCACTTTACATAAATCAACTAATTTAATCTACCTTTTCCATCACATAGACAACATGTACAAGCATTCTTGTCTCCAACTTACAGACACAGAAGTTGAGGCTTAGAATATATTGTCCAAGGTCACGTTACTAAGAAATGGTTAGTTTCAAGTCTAGATATAGCTGGTTTCTAAAGTGCCCCTCTTGGTCTGCCCTCTCTGTACCCATCACAGTAGTGACACCGAGGAACAAGCACTAAGCTTGACCAGTCGGAGGCAGTGAGTGTAGCCAGTGCTAAGACCCTTTGGGGTGACAGATGCCAACTAAACTCCAGCACCTAGTGGTCCTGCCCTTTTGCTCAGACTCTGGCAAATGTCACTGTCTCTGCCCTGTTTTCTCTCTACTTTAGTCCCCTGGCTAATCTGATAAATGGATGCATGGCTTCACCTCATGCTACCCCTTACAGGCAACTTACACCAAACCCCATGAGGGCCTTTGTGATGAAGCAGAGCAAATTTCGTGGGACACTTAATCCTCTTTGGCACTGGGTAAGTAACTTAACCCTTCCCTGATACCATCTTTCAAAAACAGGGATGGCAATACACTCACTTCCTGAGCCACTTTGAGGATTAAATGATAGGATTTTGAGAAAGTGCCACAGAAACCTGTGACAGTGATGATGAGATCAGACTTACACGTGGGAACTGCCATCTCCCTAATGGATGACCTCCAGACTCTGAGGTCTATCACACCAGATTAGAGAGGAGGAAGTGATTGGGAATCACAGACAACAAATGGGATCTATGAGAAAAAGGGTTTTTATTTTTAATCGATATTATTTCATCTTTAAAAGAAGGATAAAAAGAAATTGACCTAATACATCATTTCTCCCACCAGAAAAAAAAATAGGATGATGAATGTAAATCAGGGTTCGCCTTTTTAAAAAGTGTTGTCTTAATGGCCCAGGTATCCCCGGTCATTGTCACTCTCGCTCTCAGGGCTATCGCTGTGCCAGGTACTTGACAATAATGCCAGCAGTGGTCGTAAGAGTGATATCAGTAGCTAACATTTTATTGATTAGCTTCCATATCCAGCCACTGTGGGCTAAGTGCTTTATGGGCACTATTTCATTGAATCCTTGTTGAGTGAGAGATATTGATCAAGGAGGAATCTATCCCACTAAAGGAGAGGAAGGCATCAGGGTTCATCAAGGAATTCAGGGGAACATGGACAAGACACCAAGAGTGTCTGATGACATAGGGGAACGTTCTAGCACAAACTGCAGAATGGTTACATTTTGGAGACTCTAAACAAAGCTGGAGAGTGGGAATTGGACCACTCAAATAGAGCTAATCTTTTGATAAATCTGTACTGCACACACTCTACTCTGAGTTGCTATCTATCTTGAGTAAATTGGCCAGTATTTCAGGCTCTCCTCCAGTGTCAGGCTCACCTGGGATAACCGCCACCCCCCATCACTAGATGATACAGACACTGAGTGCTCAGAATTTCCCAGGCACTGCGCTGAGTACTTTTATTCATTAGTTTTATTTCATCCTCTCAATAACCTGATGGGGGAGGTTCGTATGAATTTGTTCATGTTAAAAAATGTGAGACTTATCAGAGCTAAACAATCTGGTCCAGGTCACATGATCAGTGTTACAGCCTGGATCTGTCGGAAGGGCTATTTGAGGTCCTCATCAGGACACCTGTTCACGTCTCTCATCCAACCAGGCTAGTTCTTGTTCAAGAGTGATGCTCCCCCATGAGCCTTATGTGGGGATGCTCCGGAAGGACACATTTTTAGAAGTTCAGATAAAAGTGAATTCTGGGGGCCTGTGGAGTCAAGGAGGGACTGAATTTGTTGCTGAACCCAGACAACTATCCACAGTCCTATGGTTTGGGGCACAAAGTGACTCATCAATGATTTCTATCACCCAGTCATCATCTTCCAAAGAATCCTCAGTCCTCAGAGGGATTTTGCCATCCACAGGAGTAAAACTACAAGGCTGGATTCAAGATCCTTCTCTAGATGCACAACTCCAGGCTTCGGTTTTCCTAACCCAGTAGAGACCAGTTTGGAACAAAAGATTTCTCTTACCCTTGCAGCCCTGACCGACTATGATACTGTGATAAAATGCTTTTTAAGGAAACTGACAAGCATTTGGAAGATTTAAGAAATGCCTGCTTTGGAAGAACTGAGCAAAACTGCCTCGATGTTCACCATCTCCTTCCCTACGCACACACACACACACAAAAGCCAAGCTATCCAGCTTTTGATTCCCAAGACTCTTGTACCTAGTTTGATTTCCATATCATTCAGTTTGAATCCCCAGTGGTATGAAAAGCACTTCTGAGAGCTGTGGAATATGAGCGTCTCCATTCTGACCACCTCCAAGGCATCAGAAGGTAAATGGAGGTACAAGTGTTTATCTGCTCACAGGTGAGATGCAGGACCGGAAATCACGGGGACTTTTGGGGATCTGTTGTTTTTGCCATCCATCATGTCTTCTAGTAACAGCAGCCAAGTTTTCCTTTGCAAATTGTCCCCCAGGGTTTGGATGGTGTAACTCTGCCCACCAGCCTGACTGTGGCCCATTCACATATTCCACTCTCTGACCACTGAGACATTTCAGGGACAAGAATGCAAACCAAGCCACATCAGAGAACCTACTCTAGACTTAACCCTGTAACCCCGGGCAGCCAGGTGCTCACTTTCTGTTGGAGCTTCTGACATTCAAGCCTACAAGTACAAAGGAAAACCTGCCTGAGGAAGAAACAACCACAAAGCTGGCCCATCTGTCAAATCAGATGATTGACACATTAGCAGTTCATTCTCACGCCTGGAGTTTGACTCCACTTTCATCTTCTCATTATGTCAGCAAATAACTTCCCTTGTTTCTTTGACCAGTTCAACTTCACATCCTTTACTTGTAACCCAAAACACCGTGAATAACATACATCTTTATTTAATGTCTATTAGTCCTTGGGTACTGTGAATTAAGCCAAAGTAATGTATGTCATGGTCCTTTTCCTCAAGTAATTGGCACTGTTGGCACTTCAGGTTTCTCTGGGTAGCAACGTGGCATGATTCTTGGTGGAGGGACCCATTCTATCCACTTCACAGACCCCTTCTCCTTTCCCCATCTTTCTTTCATTGTCCCCCAGCTTATCTCATTCAGGGCTTCCATCTCTGCCCAGGGTCTCATGTCATGCCCCAGCCAACCTTCAGCTCAAGAAAAACTAAGGATCTTTTCTAAGACAACTAGAAAACTAAAAAATTGCCCAAGTCGAACGTAGAAGAGACAGCCTTAATCCTTTTTCCCTTGACTTCATCCCCAAATTAATCTTGAAGCTTTCTTTCTTCTCATTTCCATTCCACTATCCTAGGCAGACCACCATTCTCCCCTGACTAGACCATGGTAACAGCTTCAAACCGACATCCTTCCTTCAACTCTCCTTCCCTAGACTGAATCATGCTGGAGAACAATCTTCCTAAAATTTAATCAGCACTCTCTCATGAAAACTTTCATTGACTCCCCACCTGTACTTAGAATAAAACCCAACCTCCCTACATTTTCTCTAAAGGCCCCCAGATGATTTGTTCACGCTCAGACTCGCACTCCATCACTCTTTCCACACCACCTCTGCTCTCTGGACTTCAAATGCCTTGCTTTTCCTCCAGTTTCCTTGTATGCCAAGCCAACTCCTGCCTCAGAGAGTTTGCATGTGCTATCGTCCGCCCACCCACTCCCCACCTGGCTGGTTCCTTCTTTTCCTTTGGAACTCAATTTACATAATTTCCTTTAAAAAGCCAGGACCTTTACCATCACCAGATTAGCTTCATTCCATGACTCTGATATCACATCTTATTGTCCTTAAGTGATCTTGTATGTTTATTCATTTGCATCTAGTAGTCAACCCACTAGAATATACCTCCATGAAAGCTGACACTGGGCCTTTTATGATCCCCAGGATATCCTCACACCTAGCAGGGTACATGGCTGTGGAAAATGTATAAATATGGATGGATGGATGGATGGATGGATGGATGGATGGATGGATGGAAGGAAGGAAGGAAGGAAGGAAGGAAGTAGAGATGGTGTAAATCTAACTCAGGTCTATTTACATTTCAGAACAGATTCATCTGTAAGATTCTTCACTTATGATAGCCAGTCATTCTACTCTTGGTTGTGTTATAGCACCTTGCCTGTTTTGCTCTGTAAAATGCGATTACCATGGTGTACTATGAACCTGAATGAGAAGACTCCTATGGCACAATGGAAGCATCCAGAGAAGAAACAAAGCACCCTGTAACATCTATCAGTTATTACAACTTATTACGCACACAGCCAGGGATTCCCAAGTCTACTGCAATCCTCAACAAACTTTGAAATATAAAGAAAGACTTTCTAACCTTTACTTTTTAATAAAAAAAAATATTGAGGAACAATGATGAATGTTAAGGAAATCACAGTAGAAGATATATTACCTTCTATTGTTTTCTGCTCAGATCTGTAGCTATTTCAGAAAAGGATGCTTGCTTGCAAGGTAAATTTCATTTGTTTTGGATAAAGAACAATGTGACATTTCTGACAATATACTGTGAAATATGCCACATTTCTTAAACAAAGTGAGATATAATAAAAATGAAATATAAGATTGCAGAGGGGAGCTAAGATTAGAAAAGGGCTCATAGTTCTTTTCGACTGCCTATAACACTTCATAGATTTGCATGCAAATATAAACTAAATAGGAAAAGAATAATCATATAATCATTTTGTGGCTTAACGTCTATCTTGCACTAGACTATAAACTCCATGAAGGCAGGGATTATGTCTATGACTCAAGTGCCTAGAAGACAGAAGTGCCTAAATGTTTGCCAATGTAAGTCTTTCAGGTCCTTTACAGAGAGAAGTAATGCTTTGCAAAAATAGATAAACTTCAAAGTCATTATCAAACTTAGTACTGGAGCAATAGACTCTACCCAAAGATAAAAGCTTCCTGGAGTGGGGTGGGAAGGATTTGTCTCCCATTATCTTCGTTTAACCCAGCACTTAACAGTGAAGGTAGCTAAGTGCCATATGAAGGTAAAGGCCTTGATAAGGTAGCTAAGTGCCATATGAAGGTAAAGGCTTCCTAGACCAGGGAGCCCCAAGGCCAAGCATGGAGATGATGGGCAGATGCCACACCAGACCTTTGCCTGTCATGGCAGCATAAGTTGGTGAGATCCTGATTCTGTTTTTGCCCTTAAATTTGTGTGACCTTAAACAAGTCACTCATCCTCCTTGGAATTTCAATCTCTCTAACCTCAAAGGGGAGGGGGGTAGATCAGAAATGCAAAGCTCCCTCCAAACAGTGACAGTTACTGGTTTACAGTGTGTCACAAATAGGAAAGACCTAAAACAGGAGCAAAACCCTGCCTTCAACAGAACCTCACAGGCTCTTCCTGTCATGCCAGGACCCAGAAACAGGCTTGCCTGTGTATGGCCAGCCCAGAGCAGAGGGACAAAGTCTAGAGACAAACAGCACCTGAGGTCCCTAGTTCTCGACCCCAGGGTTAGAGTACAGAGTCCAGAATCCACACCCTGGATTCAAATCCCATAGCTATCACTTACCAAATGTGTGACCCTGAGCCCAGCTTCCACTTCTTCATCTGAAAACTAGGAATTAAACAATAGCACCTTCATCAGGACAGCATGAGGAAGATCCATGCCTAGCAAGGAGTAAATCATGAGCGTCAGTTTCAAAGTCATGGCCACACCTACCTGGCCATATCCTCCTCTGCCTTCTCCTTTTTCTAGTGCAGAAAGCCTGAAAACTCCCTCTACTTTATTCCCTGCTCCTGAGAACTGCAGAAGCCACAGCACATTGAGCCTCAGATATAAATCAAAGGCAGATGATCTACCTTCACTGGCTCGTCCCCATAAATCAGCATCGCTCCCTAAACAGAGACAGACTCAGATTCCAAATGTGTTCTTCCATCCACCTCTCCCTGGTGAAAGATGACTTCTCAAACCAGAGTCTGAAATAGAAAAGAAACTTGAGATAAGGACCTTAATTTACAGTTGAGAAAACCAGGGCCCAAAGAAGAAATGAGGTTACTTAGTTAGGAGCAGAGAATTGCAGACACAAGACGAGGACCCAGAAATCCTGACTCCCAACCCAGTGTAATTTTCACAAGAGCCAGACAGGGAGCAATCTGTCCCAGGAATGGGCAATGAGGATGTGCGCTCTCTGCAGAGAATTTTAAAACTGTAATGATTTCTAAAGTGAACAGAAATCAGACTGTTTTTTATTACACTGTGTTTGAAATCCTAAATAATGCCAGTAATAAAATACACCTTCCTCCTCTCCAAAAAACGTTTTGATTGGCTTCAGTTCTAAATATCTGCTGAGGCTATCACTGAATTTTAATTTATATAAGTAAATTCGTAACATGTGGGCTTAGCTCCACATGAAAATTTCAAGAGTAAATTTGGGACACTTTAACTCATTTTGCTCACTTCAGGTACAGTTCCTATCTCCAATCAGTACTGCACATTGCAGTGTTTAAACAACAGCTTTGAAGTAAACAGCCACTTTGATAGCCTAGTGATTGTAAAGGAAGAAAAACAGAACTTGAGATCATTCAGTTCTGTCATTCTCTATGGACCACTTGACATTTTTGTTTGGGTTGAAAATTTAAAGTAGTGAAATATGAAAAACGCAAAGCATGAAATCTTGGTTTGATAGGTAAGAAGTTTAGTTGAGATATGAAACACTACAGAGTTCAGATAATATTTTGCATAACAAAGCATATTCTTTTTTCTTTGTCCAGTGTTTGCAAACTGAAGATTGAATTTAAAAAATTATGCCTGATTATATAGTTAATGCTGAAAACAGTTCTGGTAAGGCAGGCAGGGTTAAATGATCAAATATCAAATATGCCAAGTAGGTCACCGCTTTTGTTATATGATATGACATGTGAAGGTTGGGGAACTACCTGCCCACTCCCGACCTTTCCTTCCCTTTGGAGCAGTCTTCATTATTGGAAAACCCCAGTCCTTTCTCAGCTCCTGTTCCCCATCCCCACCTCCACTCCTCTGAATGAGGACTTGAGTACAAAACTTGGTAATGTCCTCCCTTCCTGTGGAGAGCCAGGTGACCTGTAGAGAGCTCACGCCCATCCTTCTGGCAGCCAGCTATGGAGAAGTGTGCTTGCCAAGAAATGGATGAACACCGGCCAGGATGGGGTGATAGGTCTTTGTTATTCTATCCACTCAAGCTACAGTGATAGAGGGGACATTTTGGTCTCCCATCTGATTTACTCCTTTGTCTTATTTCTTAACAGATGCGGAACTCAAGCCAAAGAGTGGCTCTTTATTGGATCCCCTCCTGTCCTAACCACCAAGATGATGGTAACGACACTAACCACTAAAACAATTTTTTTAAAAAGGTATCGTGTTTTGAATATTTATTGGGTGAGGCTCTCTGATGAATTTAAATGCATTATCTTACTGAATCTTCCTGGCACGTTTACAAGTCAGATTCTGTTGTTGTCTCTATGGTACAGATGAAAAAAATCTCAGGTTTAGCAACTTCTAAACAAGCCCACCATCACACAGCTAGCAAATGGCAGCCATGGACTTGAGCTAGGCTGATCAATGCAGGGCCTGAACACTAACTCTATGATACTTTGCTTAATGAGAGGAGAAAATACCTTTATGAACTGTTTATTAGATTAAAATTCAGAACAAATGCATGGTCCCCAGGACCACCTGGGCTTCCAGTTTCTGAGGATGGGGAAATAGCTCATGATCTCTCACTTCTCCGTTCTGTTGTTTTGCACTCTTTCACCTTGCTTCAAGTGAAAAGTCCAGGAGATTGAATTAAGAGATGAGCTCCATGCTGTCAACAGAACACGGCAGCGGGCCGTGCCCAGCTCCATGGCCCCACCTTTGCTAGTCATCTTGTCTCCAAGTCTGGCCTTCCAACTTGGCTTGGCACCTCCCTGCCCCAGGACTGCCAGCTCCAGGATCTTCAGCTTGAGAGGGGCCAGAGCAGCAAGCACTGCTACAAGGTGGCAGGCTGAGCTCACGCCAAGCCCTCTTGGCAGGGCCAGATACCACTTTTGTGGGGCCATTTCAGGAGCATTGGAATATCCCAATCTGCTCTCTAGCCAAAAATCTGCCCTCCTTCCCAACTGGCTTATCATGGGGCCTGATTTCTACCTTATAATTGTAACCCTTGGACTTAAAGCATCATCTCCCATTAATATATTCAATGACACTCTATGTCTTAATTTCTTCTTGTAGAATAGGGATATGTCTGCTTGAAAGAGTTGATTTGCAAACTAGGAGAGAAAATACCAATAATGAACTTATCAGTTATTAGCACAAAATACACAATTCACACAGATTAGCAGTTGCTACATCTCTATCACCACCACCAAATTTGGATACATTCATTTATATGATTTCTTTGTTCAAGGACTTAGGAATGGAATCCAGGACTCATCCCAAGAGGTAGTCAATAGACCTAGGAATCAGGAAACTTGAATTCTGACTGGCCTGACTTTGCCAGAATATCACAGATATTCTTCAGGCCTGCTTATCCTCATTCTCTTCATCATTGGTATTAAAATGTTTTTATTTCTACTGCATATTTTAGTTCACAGAGCTCTTTGACACATCCTGTCTCATTTACGTTTCCCAGTAAACCTAAAGGTACACAGGACAGATGTGGAATCTGCAGCTCCAAGTACATAGGTGACTTTCCCAAAGGTCAAAGATCCAGCTAATGGCAGAATCAATGTGACCTCCACATGGCCTCACCCAGTCTGGTCCAGGAGTGGTTTGCCAGCCCTGAAGTTAGAGAAAGTCAGAGTTGGAAGAGTCCTCTAGGTAGTCTGGTTTAGTAATGGTGACTATCTGGCCCACAAGAGTCAATTCCCCATTCTATACCTATGGTAGGTATCAATATGGACCAGGAGGAGTCCACAAATACTTCTCTGCACTGTGCTCTAAGAAGTTCTTAACTGTCAATCAAAGCTGCACATAAAACAAACTCATTATTTTCTCCCACATAGACCAGAAGTTGACCAACTGTGGTCCAGATACATTCACAGCCTACAAGTTCTTATTCTCTCCTTGTTTGTGCTTTTCAGACTCTAAAATGTCTACAAATCCCCTTGGCTCTTGTTTAAATGCAGAGTCTCATTCTATAGGTCCAGATTGGGGCCCAAGAAATGTTGCTTTCTACCAAACACCCAGGTGCTGCAGTTGGTCCTGGGACCACATGTTGGGTGGTAAATCCCTAGGTGATATGGTAAAGATGCCTTGTCTCTGTGTGCAAGCCTCAGACAGCAGCTCACTCTGTAGGAATCTCAATTCCATCCCAGGACCACCAATGCCCACAAGTATTAGAGAGAAGAACAGGAGAGGACCTTATACACATACTCAGAGACTCTTTTGAAGGATTTTAGAGGCATTCACGGGGTGCAGCCGATACACGAGCCTGGTGGTTTAGGAGACGTACATTCTACCTGACCTCTGCAATATTCTCTGTGTGACATTAGCCAAACTACTTCAGTTTGTCTGCTTCCTCCTTAGAGAACCCTACCTGGAAGCAAAAAGCCTGAAAGCCTTTCACAAAAACCAGTTTGTCACCTGGCACCAAGATTGACTTTCTTCCCTGGGAGCTGAGAGGGCATGAACTCAGAAGGCACACAGGTCTGGCTGTGGGGACTTAGCCGATTCCAGAACAGACTTGTGTTGAGAAGCAACAGATGAGTGACAGAAGAGCTGGGCACCACCCATCCAGCCTCTGCACTGAGCACCACGTTCCTCCTTGTCCCTCCTTCTTCCTCATGCTTAAAACAAACAGCAAGCCCAGAATGCCTCTGCCCTGGAGCCTGAAGCAACACTTAGCAATTAAAAGATATTTAGAAGCAGCTATGAATCTTACAAACCTCAGCAGCATTTGAATGACCCTGAAGTGAATCCTTGTTTAGGAAACAAAAACAAAAAATGTTGTTTCCCTCTAACTTGAAAGCATCCTTGCCCAAGTGGCACTGCGCTTATTGTGAGGGGAAATGTATTAATACTGATTCAAAGTACCAGAGCAGCAGAGCCTGCTGAAAGGCAGGAGATCCGGGCTCCCATCCAGATCTGGCTGCCTCAGGCAGGTCCCTTTCTGAACCTGATGCTCAGTTTTCTCTTCCACTAAATGAGGATAATATTATGGCAAAGGAGTAGCGAGTAGAAAATACTTAATATATATCTATATGTTATTTAATCCACACAAAAGCACAAACTATATAAATTCAATATAATTCATGTTGAATACACAGCACTGTATTTGTTAGGGCAAATCAATGAAGGCCAAGTGGGTAAGTGGTGGGCACCCAATGGATGGGGGGGAGTGCAGAGTGGTGGGGGTGGTGCAGGGAGGAACTGGGAGACTTCAGCATAACCATTTCTTCATTCCACATCTCTGTGATCCTATTGTGATACTCATCTCTTCTCCTTTAAAGACCCACCACTGCCCAGTACAGTGGCACACACCTGTAATCCCAGAACTTGGGAGGCTGAGGCAGGAGGATCGCGAGTTCAAAGCCAGCCTCAGCAACTTAGGGAGGCCCTAAGCAACTCAGTGAGACCCTGTCTCTAAATAAAATACAAAATAGGGCTGGGGATGTGGCTCATTGGTGGAGTGCCCCTGGGTTCAATCCCCAGTACCAAAAAAAAAAAAAGACCCACCACTCAGAGTATGCGCCACAAGTCTAATAAACCCTGCCACCTTTAGAATTCCCTGGGGTCACTCAAGGCTGATCTCACTCCATATGTTTACCTTTGACTTTCAATTTTCTTCCCACAGGTGGGTAGAAGAGGTGGAAAGGAGGTGGAGCTTTTACAACAAACCGCCTTTTAATCCAATTTTCCTGTGTCCCATTCTGTCATTATAGTTATGGATTTGGGCAGCTTCTCACCATGGTTACACAATCTTCTGATTAAAGTCTGCCACTCAGCCAGCTTCAGTTTTAGTAAGTGAATGAATAAACAAACTGATACTAAAGCAAAGGAGAACACACAAGCCTTGATTGCTGGGAGCGTTCTCTGAAAGCCAAGACAATCAGGACCATGTTAAAAGAAGTATAGAGGCCTGAATAAGGGAGTAGAGAGGGATAGCCTTATCCTAGCTGGACTGCATATAAGAAACAAAAACTTATTAAAGTAAAATGTGCTTAGAACTTGAAAATAGAGCAAAGGACTAAGTGTGGACGGAGCACTGATCACAAGACATTGGTCAACCCCCTTCCCTTCTGTGAGACCCAAGTTTCCTCAAATGACAGAATCATATTGACTAGCAATTATTGAGCATTGACTATGTGCTGGACACTGTGACAAGCACTTTAATAGTTAATAGGTCACTCACATATTCATTAAAAGAACTGAAGATATTTCACCTAAGCAAAGGCAATTTCAAAAAAGAGGGGAAACTGAATTTAGATATATGCTATCATATGAAAGGAACACTAGGAAGGTTTATTTTATACTCCTTTGGGCTATCCAGTTGAAAGAGCATAGTGTTTCACATAAGACCTCAACTGGATCTGCCAGCGCTTCACCTTTTGAGACTGAAAGGTTTATCCACCCAGTCTCATTCTTCTGACTTGCAGAATGGAATCAATGCCACCTACCCCGTGAATTCCAAGAAGGGTTCAATTAATGGAGGCAAAGGATGTGAAAGACATAACACAAAGGACTCACAAGGTGTCTGTGCCTTCTTCATGCACAGAGAACTGGAAACAAAGGACCCTTACCTGGTACCACAGCCTGATCAAGCAGAGGCCTAGATTGCTCAGGGATTGTGTCCTATTTACTTCAATGCAACCCTCATCCTGGCTGCAGTCACGGGTACCCATGTACATCTGTGTCTAGGCAAATTTTAGACGCACTCCAAACTTAATTTCCAGGATTCTCGAACTTAGTAGGGTGGGAAGAAAATCCATTTGTTCTACCAAAATAAATGATAGCACTCTGCTATCTTTTAGATTCTGATCCCTCAAAGTGGGAGTAATTAGATTGACATAACCCAGAAGTTCCCTGAAGGGAAGGATCCCATCCACCTCAGGAATACCACAGTGAGTGACAGGCACACAGTCTCATAGATAGATCCCTGATGGACAACATCACTCTTCTGTTATTCCTCTGCACTTTCTTCCCACCACGCCACTCTCACTCCTGAGGACCTAAAGCTTTCCAGAGCAAGGGGTGACATACTTACAGAATTTCCTTTATTTTAAACATTCAAAAGCCTCCCAAATTTGTATCTGCAGCCCAGACTTCACCACTGAGTTCTAGATTCATATACTTGACTTCTTGATCAATATTTTCATCTGGGTTATTTAATTCAAAATAAAGAATAAACAAAGGAACCCTGAATATGCCCACCAAGGCGCCCTTAAGTCCACCCTCAAACAAGAGAATAATAAATAGACCATTTTCCTCATCTTGGATGGTGGCGCTATCATGATATCAATTGGATATCATCTATCCAATTGTTAAGGTTAAAAACCCGGAAGTCCTCCTTGGATTCTTCATCAGTCTATAATCAACCCATCAGCCAGTCCTGCCAGCTTTTCCAGAATATATCCCAAGCCACCCATTTCTCAGCAGCAACCCTGTCATTCTCTAGAATAAGCTGCCATCATCTCACTCCTTAACTACGACAACCCCTAAAGGAAGTCCCTGCTGCCTCCCATTCTTCCCTACAGTTGTCAGATGCTGTGGCCAAACAATCTTGGTGAAACCTATCCCTTAACTCCCCATTTAAAAACCTCTCATTTGTTCAACATTCAGCACCTAGGGAGCCCCTTGCTGTTCACGCTGTTAGGAATAGTGAACAAACGAAACACCACCAGCTAACCTCGGGAACTTGCTCCCCATGTAAGGATACAGACTAAGAGAGCAGGGGAGGGGCTGGGAGCAGCTGGGGTAGGATTCTCACATGGGCACTTAGCAACAGTCTTGAAGAGAAGGTAGCATTGAGCAGAGAATTGAGCAAATAGAGGAATGAGCCACACAAGCATCTGAGGAAAGTTCTCCACCCTGAGGGAACAGCTCAGGCAAGAGTCTGGAAGCAGGAGCAAGACTGGCACACTCAAGCAGAAGCAGACATCCAAGCATGGTAGGCCATGGAAGCACTTTGTCCTTTGCTCTGCCTGAGATGGGAAGATCTGGGATGGCATTGAATGAAAGAGAGATTAAAAGGATGGCATGCTGTGACATCTCAAAGAAACACTGACTGCTGTGTTGAGAACAGTGTGATGAAAGTTAAAGTAGGTAAATCAGGCAAGAAGTTGATGAATTAATTCAGGGGAGAGATGATGGACCCTGAACTAAATGATAGCTACGTGGTAATTGGTGAGCAATTAGCTACTAGCCCTAGGTACAAGTTAGAGGTAGAACCAGCAGTTTGCTGACCAAGTGGTTATCTGGAGATTAGGGCATCAAGGATGACTCCAAGTATCTTAGCTCAAGAAACTGGATGGGTGGATTCACCCTTCATGAACACTGGGGAGAAGACAAAGGAGAAGTTCAGGAATTCAACTTTACATGTGAAGTGTGAGTTTCCATTAAGACATGAAGTGGGGGCTTTGAGCAGGAAGTCATGTGCATAAGTCTGGTTCCAAGGGTATAAATTTGGGAATCGGGCGGGGGATATAGCTCAGTTGGTAGAGTGCTTGCCTTGCAAGCACAAGGCCCTGGGTTCAATCCCCAGCACCGCAGAAAGAAAAAAAAAAAAAAAGTTGGGGATCATCAGCATATAAATGGATTTAAAGTCAGGTACCCAGATGAGATCCCCTGAGGAATGATCCAGATAGAGAAGGGGATACCACTATCTCCTAACTCTGGCCAGGTCAACTAGATGAGGATAAAGACTCTGGGTTTTGTTTTTTGTTTTACTCTGCACAGATGT
The DNA here is from genome assembly GCA_020662805.1 of Glaucomys volans. Lineage (NCBI taxonomy): Eukaryota > Metazoa > Chordata > Mammalia > Rodentia > Sciuridae > Glaucomys > Glaucomys volans. Next base: position 256,286 of record JAJEJO010000290.1, read on the forward strand.
ATCCCCATCACCTATACCAATAACCATGATCTAGTAAGTATTCAAAATTGACAGAGTAGACAACCTCTTCAAGGCCATGCAGACTGTTAATAACAAGGGCAAGATGAGAGGCCAAATCTCTAACCCTAAAATCAAAGTTAATCTGTCTCCAGCTATTCCAAGGGGAGGAACAGGTAGGCTGAATAAAACCACCCACACTCATTTTCAAATTAATAAATTATCCACATAATCCTTTTCCCCCCTGGATATTCTCTGTACCTCCATAACACTCATAAATTTAAGCATATAGAATCATTAAATTGTACCAAGAGATGACTTTTACAAGACACACCATAGTGTACTGAAGCTTAGGCCTAGAAAAGACCATAGTCATTTCTAATCCAACTTTCCTTTTCCCCCATAATCTCATGATCTTGAAAAGTGTTTGGTCAGCACCATTTGACCCAACTATCCCACTCCTCAGTTTATAGACAAAGCACTTAAAATCAGCATGCTACAGTGACGCAGCCACGTCAATGTTTATAGCAGCTCAATTCACAATCCCTAGACTGTGGAACCAACCTAGATGCCCTTCGACAGATGAATGAATAAAGAAAATGTGGTATGTGTGTGTGTGTGTATATATACACAAACATATATATATACATACATGTGGTATGTGTGTGTGTGTATACCTATACACACACACATACATATACATACATATATATATATATATATGATGGAATATTACTCAGCTTTAAAGAAGAATGAAATTATGGCATTTGCTGGCAAATGGATGGAGTTGGAGAATATCATGGTAAGTGAAATAAGCCAAACCCAAAAAAACAAAGGTTGAATGTTTTCTCTGATATGCAGATGCTAATTCACAATAAGTGGGGGTGCTCAAGAAGAATAGTTACTTTAGATTGTATGGGGATAGGAAGGATAGTAGAGTGAAACAGACATTATTACCTCATATATATATATGCATATATATGTGACTGCCTGACTGATGTGATCCTACATGTACAATCAGAAAAATGAGAAATTATACTCCATTTATGTATGATTTCTCAAAGTGCATAAATGCATTCTACTGTCATGTACAACTAATTAGAACAAATAAAAAAATTAATTTAAAAAAAGTGTTTGGTCAGTAGCCAAGGAAAGGAACAAAACTAATCCACATCTGTACCAGTGGCCTGGTGCCTTTCCAATGTCCCCAGAGAAAGAACTGTCTTTCATGTATTCATTCATTTAACAAATATGTATTAAACCAATTATATTCTAGAAGCTGAACAAAACAAATAAGGTTCTTCTTCCCAAATGCTCACATTATGGTCAGAAAGTGAGGCGCTAAATAAGCAAATGAATTAAAACAAATTAATGTCAGATGAATTTAGGTGTTGTAAAGACAATAAAATAGGATAATGCAATATGCAGTTGAGACAGTTGACTTTTGGATTTTAGATACCCAATTTCCTCTTTGATTCTGACTTAGCATCAAAAAATAGACACACTTTATGGTTCTCCCCTTGGAACATTGCGCAGTGCCTTCTCTCGGGTCTCTCTGCCCAACCTGACTCCATCTCAGAAGGCCAGAAACCAACCCAGAGGTCCAGTTCCTACTGTCATGAGCACATCCCCAACTCCACAAAATGCCACATCTCATTGCCCAGAGTACAACGTGTGAGGATTGAGTCCATGTGTGACCTTGAGCTGTTGCACTATGGAGCTACGGACTTCGTCTTCACACATCCAGCTGAACCTGAGGTTAGGGTGTCAAACGCCTCTGGTAGCACACTTGGCTGTGGCCCAGACCAGCTGGCAGAACAGGAGGAGGCACTGACGTGTCTGCTGTGTGGAACAGAATCATGCATGCTCTTGTCCCTCCATCTGCTTTGCCCACAGAAGAGGCACTGAAGTATATCAGGGCAGAGCAGGATGGCCTCCAGGAGGAATAAACACAATTAACGGAGTTCCACCCAAACAGCTCCAGCTCAGGCAATCTTGCTCCTGAGGGATTTTGGGGTTTTTTTTTGCGTCTTTGTTAGATAACTCTTTGGGAAAGACTCTACCTATAAAAATGGACTTGAGCTCATATCAATCTGAGTTTAAATCCAGTCACACCACTAACATGCTGTGCAACCTTAATAATATACATACCTAGCTATAAAGCTTGTAGTAATAGTGGAATAAAATAGCCAAGCACTTAGAGTGGCAGAGCAAATATGTCACCCAAGTGCTTAAATTTTTTGGAGCTGAAAGAAAAATTAAAAATCACACCTTCACTGAACAGACTGAGAAATTGAGGCCCGAGAATGGGAAGGGATTTATCCAGAGCTAGTCAGTGGGAGATCTAGAAAGAGATGCTTTGTCCCAGTTATTATAGGTCAGGCTACCTTCCTAGGGTTTACCCCAAAAGACAGAGAAGGCCCAGTCTTGCAGCTCTGGCTCCAGCAGAACAAGCTGAATACAACTAGAGTTTCCTAGGTCAAGTTTTAGCTATTTCATCAACTTGCTGTAGAACCTGAGGCAGGCAAGGGTGTTTCCTCCACAGCCATGTTTTCTACTTTGTTTAGCAATGGCCAAGGACTATGAGGAGACTCACCCAAGAACTGTCACGTCTAGGTGCACATGCTCTGTAAATTCAATCAGCCACACCAACCTCTGCTGCAAGCCACCAGGACTGCTCTGCCTCCACCTAGGCATTCATGCACCTGCAGGCTGAGGGCAATCACACAAGGCAGTGGGGCTCCCTCTGTAGAAGTTGCTGACCAACTCTCATACTCCCATAGATTATCTCCAGATTTCTATGATCCTGAGTGCCAACTTGCTAGTCAGGAAGCAGGCCCTCATCAGACACTGAATCCAAATGCATCTTGGATTTCCTAACCTCCATTACTGTGAAGAAAAAAAAATATTTATAAGCCAATTTGTGATATATATATATATATATATATATATATATATATATATCTTTTATTTGTCAATGGATCTTTTATTTTCTTTATTTATATGTAGTGCTGAGAATCAAACCCAGGACCTCACACCAGCCAGGCAAGTGCTCTACCACTGAGCCAAAACTCCAGCCCAGGTGGAACTTTTTAATAGCAGCTCAAATGAACTAAGACATCCAGATTACTCCCCAAGACATCTCCTCCCTCTGCTTGAGTTACAAAAGTAGAAGATTTTGTCTTGGTTTCCTTTCACTGAACGTGATTAAAAACTGACATAAATTCAGAACACTCCAAGCCCAGCTTGGCATACCTTGACTCTACTTTTTAAGGAAATGGCCATCATATTTCAAAGAACATAATGAAGAAAAGGAAACATCTCAATCTCCTTTAAACATTTGTGCCCATAAATCTTATGGCCTACTTTACAATATAGAAAAGGAAATAAAATGGATCCTATCAGTTTGATAGTGCCTGCACTGAAACTTTCAAATAGGTAATTTTTCTGTGTGTGTGTGTGTGTGTGTGTGTGTGTGTGATAGAGAGAGAAAGAGAGAGAGAGAGAGAGAGAGAGAGAAGAATTAATAGACTCCAATTATACTTTGAAGGTACATTGAAATTTGACTCCCCAGAAAATATACTAGTAAATAAATTCATTATCTATTAGAGATAAGAATAAAAAATTGACAGGGTGAAACATATAGTGGTGCCTCAGTGATTTAGAACATAATTAATTTTAAAAACAGACATTGACAAGAAGTAATAAAGCTTATGTTCTTATCCTCACTTGACTGCATCTTATGCCATGGAACAACTTCTGTTCTTGGTTTCCTCCTCTTTAGATCAACAAGTATAATTGGAGGATTAGGACCTTTCCAACTCTCAAAGTCAATTATTCTATACTTCATAAGATGGATTTTTTAAAAATAAGGCACAAGCTCTTCCAGTGGGTAGACAACACAGATAAACATACCCAGTATCATAACTTTGTCAAAAGTACTTACCTTCCCTGACCTAGCTTGCAGAGTAACTGGGTTTTATCATTTTTACCAGACTTGAGTTTGTTGTTGTTGCTGTAGTTGGACAAGTAAAAAAAGTTAATTATAATACCTGATTCCATCATTTGCCCTAGCATGACCTACTTCTGTGTATTTAGTTATTTTAATGTTTTATTTTATTCATTGTACACAAATGGGGTATAACTTTTCATTTCTCTTTGCACAAGGTAGAGTCACACCGTTTGTGTAATAATACATGTACATAGGGTAATGATGTTTGTCTCATTCCATTATCTTTCCTTCCCCTGCCCCCTTTCCAACCCTCAATTCCCTCTACACATCCAACATACCTCCATTCTTCCCTTACTCCCTCCCCACCCCCGTTATATATCATCATCCACTTATTAGAGAAAACATTCAGCCTTCGGTTTTTTAGGATTGGCTTATTTCACTTAGCGTGATATTCTCCAACTCCATCCATTTACCTGCAATGCCATAATTTTATTCTTCTTTATGGCTGAGTAATATTCTATTGTGTATATATGCCACAGTTTCTTTATCCATTCACCTATTGAAGGGCATGTAGGTTGGTTCCACAGTGTAGCTATTGTGAATTGAGCTGCTATAAACATTGATGTGGTTGTGTTACTGTAGTATGCAGATTTTTAAGTCCTTTGGGTATAAACCAAGGAGTAGGATAACTGGGTCAAATGGTGGTTCCATACCAAGTTTTCTGAGGAATCTCCATACTGCTTTCCAGAGTGGTTGCACCAACTGCAACTCCACTAGCAATGTATGAGTGTACCTTTTACCTCACATGCTTACCAACACCTATTGTTGCTTGTATTCTTGATAATAGCCAGTCTAACTAAAGTGACATGAAATCTTAGGGTGGTTTTGGTTTGCATTTCTCTAATTACTAGAGATTTTGAAGATTTTTTCATTTATTTGTTGATCACTTATAAATATTCTTCTGTGAAATGTCTGCCCATTTATTGATTGGGTTACTAACCCATTATTATTTTTAGTAATGTACTTAGTATGTACCAAGACATAAGACACACTTTGATAATAAGTTACTGACATCCATCTAAATTCTCATTTCATCCTTCTATATTTCTGCATGTGAGATAATCATTCCAAGTTTTCTGTTTATATGTCCTTCTTTTACCTTTTTATCTTTTTATAACATTTTTTATCTTTTTATAACATTTGTTATAAAATGTTATAAATAAATGTTATTTATTTTTTATCTTTTTATAACATTTATGTCAGTTCATTAAAAGTATTTTTTATTTTTATTTTATCAAATGAATATCAGGTTGAGTGAAATTGTAAGTACTTACATTCCCCTTAATATTAAATTGCTAAGATTTACCCATTTTGGTGTGTCTCCATATTTCATTGCTTTGACTACTGTGTAAGATTCGATTCTATGAAAATTCCACCACTTAGTCATATAGACTCCCTCAGATGGGCACTTGGATCATTTCCAGTTTTTTACCATTCTTAACAGTGCTGCTATGAATATTGTTTACATCTTTTTCTGATCTTTTTCTACAGAAATGCTCCAACTATTGTTGATCCTTTACTCTTTCACATAAATTTTAGAATTATCTTAATCAACTTCTGTGAGGAAAATAAACCTTGTCACAATGTCCATTGGTGATCTTTTGAATCTATAGCACAAATTAGGATAATGGAGTTTATGATATTAAGAATTTCTATCCATGAACATGGTATATCTTTCTCCTCTTATTTAGGTCTTCTTAATATTTCTTTCATGATTTTTATATTTTTTCTTTAGATATATTACATATTTTTTAGATTCGATTCTAGGCCCTTGCTACCTATAATATTACACATGGTATCTTCACTTTACTTTGATAGATTTGCTGATAACTTATCTGGTAGTTTTATATTTTGTTACTTTTTTGTATCAAAATTCATGCCAATCCTGACAATACCTTTAATACAAACCATTTTAGCCTACAAACAGCATAGGGACTTTTTAAATTTTCAGTACTAGGTGGAGGTTTTAGGAATGAGACTTTCTCAGAAGGTAGATTTCATTTTTCAAGATTCTGACTCTAATCCTGGTTCTCTCTTTGTTGGCCTGGTAGTCTTGGGTTAATATCTTACCTTCTCTAGGCTTAATATCTCTTGAAATAACTGCCATCTATATTTGTTCTTATTATACATAGTTATTTCATATTGAGAAGTAAAAGTTATTTCTCTATCCCTTAAATCTGTACTGATCTGTGATTTCTTTAACAAGGAAAAATGATGAAAAATGATGAATGCTGTATGATTTCTAAGGTTAATTCACTGGAAGACTTGCAGCTTTCACCCAAGTCTCTTGGTATGTTTATTCTGGTGGCCAGCCATAGTGTAAAAGGAGACCACCATGCTATGAAGAAACTCAAGCCAATCATGTGAAAAGGCCAGGTAAAAAGAAAGACATCCAACCAACACCCAGTACCTCCAGCCATCCTCACTCAGGAAGGACATGTGAGGTAAGGAAGTCCCTAGCTGAATACCACCTCATTAGAATGCAAGTTCATGAGAGACCTCAAGAAAGAGCTACTCAGTTGAACCCAGCCAATACATAAAAATATGAAAGAAAACATAGTTTGAAACCACTAAAAATTGGATGGTTTATATACTAGTCAGAAATAATAAGTAATAGATAACCCAAACCAATGTTTTTCAAACTATGTTTGGAACAATCACAGAATTCCCAGGAAAATCCCTGCTGGGAAATGCAGCCAGTAAGAGTCTACACTTTCCTGATGATCCCATTCAGCCAGGAAGGCTCCTATCTTCTATATTACAGTCAGAGACATATAAAGACTCTTTAAAACAAACAAAAAGAATTTAAAAAAAAAACTATAGAGAAGGAAGAGTAAGAATACAAGCACTATCCATCTGAAAAATCTCAGGCCAGCTGATCTGTTTACTTCTATCATTATCTTACTATGATATCACTACATATCATTGACAGAAAAAGCAATTAAGACAAAGTCAAATGAGGAATGGTAGTGAGAATTAGGAACATTTTAACTAAAGAGGGTAAAACACAACTCTGATCTTCTAACAAGGACATGCCTAATCATGAGATTATCTATGTTGTACAGTTCCATTTATCTACATGACACTCCTATGTTGCACACCGAACATGGTTTTTGGTCTAGGTTAGATTTCTTACACATAATTCAAGACCATTTTTTAAATTTCTGCCAGTACTATTATCTATTCAATAGAATCCTTTACATTCACTTACTTTTCCATACAAATAAATTTAAGTGGGTTGTTTTCTTTCTGATGTATTCCAAAATGTATGCACAATTATTAAAATTATATTCAACCATAGACTAACAAAAAAATCACCCCATTTGTCAAAATGCTGAGCAAGTTGACCCTTTCAACTAAGTATCTGTGACCCAATAGTCTTCAAAATATACTAATTTATTCAAAATTGCTTCACCCTAGAGGCCTGAATCAGCTTTTCTCATCTATTTCAAGGTCTTTCTCATTTCCATTTCTTCCTCCTACAGTTTTTTTCTTGTTCTCTATTCAGATAAATCCCCATTGCTCAAATACTCAGATTAAAAAACAATAACACTTATTGATCATTATGTTCTAGTCTCAATACAAAGTTCTAGAAACACATTATTATTATTATTTTGAAACTTAGACATTATGTTTTAAAGAAAAATATATGGAAATCCTTACTTTAGCCTAGCTGCTCATATTTCTTTGGTTCCCATGCCCGGCTCCTTTCAGCTTTTGGTCGTAATTACAAAGAATGATGTTTCATTACTTAATGCTCTAAATGAGATGCCTATGAAGATCCCTATTTTGGAAGAATGTCAACTCCGTCTTGCCAAAAGCTAACCACATGGCAGCCTTATAATAAGAAAACGAAAAAGTTTCCAGCTTAGCCTTTCCAGAATGAAATTAATTATGAGAATTCACCTCTTTCTAAGTCTCTAGGCACTCATGCCTTCCCCCCTGGGAGTTAGTTTCAAAATGAGTTTGCACTTTTTGTTCTCCATAATGTGGGCAAAAATTCATAGCCTGAAGAGGGGTTAGAACACGGAAATAGGATTTGTCCTTCCTATTTCAGCTTCCAGGGGTCCTATCAGTGCTGCTTCTCTTGCTTCAAGAAGCATTGATATTCTCTGCCTATCTCTTATTAGACTTGAGTACCCACCTGACCTGAGCTTTGTTATTTTAACATGCTTGTTCCAGTGAGAGGCTATTCAAATTGCTTAGGCAAGCACCCTCTTTAGCCAAATTGGCCTGAAATTCTACCTGGAAGCTAGGATCACCCCCTTGGGGCCTTTCTTTTAGGCATTGTATTTCCATTCTTAGCGAATGAAACATTTATTTGGATTCATTAATTCAACAGGCATTTATTAGCATCTGTACTGTGTCATGCACTGTGTGAGATTGCTAGGGAATACATTAGTGAGCAAAACATTCACTATAACTTCAGTAAAGTAAATGTATAGAACCAAAAAAAGTCAGGCAAGCTGACACACACCTGTAATCCCAGCAGCTGGGGAGGCTAAAGCAGGAGGATGGAGAATTTGAAACCAGTCTCAACAATTTAGAAAGGTCCTCAGCAACTTAGAGATACACTGTTTCTAAATAAAAAATAAAAAGGGCTGGGAATGTAGCTCAGTGGTTAAGTGCCCCTGGGTTCAATCCCGGATACAACAAAGAAAAAAAAAAGAACCAAATAAAGTAGATGACAGGTTAATCCCACCCTACTCCAATCACTGATAGCATCAGGAAGACAGAAATCAGATTTTACACATTATTTTCCCAGCATCCATGGCCCATAATAGGTGATAATAACATGCTTTGTGTAAATAGAAAAATGTTGTAAAAATTCAGTGGAAAAAGAAGGAAATTTGACCAGGGATATCAGACAAGATTTCTTGAAAGAAGAGACAAGTGGAATAGACCTGGAAGAAAAGACAGAAAATAAAATTTGTAAAATGACATTTTTCTCATAAAACAAATATAAAGTTATTCTGAAACAAATGAATGCCTAAAAGTATTTTTAAATATTTAAACCATTCATATCAACCAAGAAGTCTAGGTAGATATGGCAGGGGAAAAAATGGTCCATGAACTCTCCCTCTCTAATATCTAACTCCCCAAATTATTAAAAAAGAAATGAATAAAAACATGAAAGGCACCGCACCAGTGCAAACAGGCCTGAAAGGTAAAAAGGAAAAAATTCTAACATGCTCCCACCACCAAAAACAAAATCCTTGCCTCCTAACCCACCCCAGCCCTAGAACACTTAATAGTGAGCTGACATCCCCAAGATTCTTGTGAATATTCCTAAACCTGAAGAACATTAAACCATAGAAAGTTCATTCTTATACTGTCCCTTCCAATTTAAACAACATTGAGGGAATTGATGGAAATGAATGATGGAAAGTGAGGATGACTGAAGTTGACTTTCTTTTTCAGAACAAAAGACTCAGTGTTCTCTAAGGAAGTATCTTCTGCCATCTCAACTCTTCAGGAGATTAAGACACGCCACCACCAATGAGAGTAACAAGAGCTCAAAGAAGAGCTCAAATCTGTCTCATTTTCTAGTGATCAGTAATAATCAATGGTCATATTATTTATAGCTGACAAACATTGATATTATTTGGTTTTATGGCAATTTATTTTGTACTTCTATCTTTAAGTATCTTATTTTTATTGATTTGTAAAAATAAAATCTAAATTTGAGCAACTCTCTTAGTTGCAGCTTCCAAAATTCTGTCATACCTAAACTGATTCAATTCAAAACTACCTGAATCCACCACTCCTGAAATAAGACACATTAAAAGGAGTATGGAAGATTCACACACATGACACCAAAGAACCAGAAGACTAACTAGAACTTACTGTGCTAAGTGTAAGCAAATTTTTAAAAATAAAAATAAGAGCATAGCATGTGTGCAAATATGTTGACATAACATGCTGAAGGAACGGAAGGCAGCATTTGAAGAACCCCATCTAGAAAAAAAATATGCTCTATGAAATAGAAACATCACACAAGAGCTTCATACTATAGGCACTCTTATTTACCATGGGGTTACATTCTGATAACCCACAATGAAAAGAAAGTATTGCTAAGTTGAAATGCATTTAATGGTAAAACCTAATGAACATCATAGCTTATCCTAGTCTACCTTAAATATGTCAGAAAATTTACTTTAGCCTGAATCTGAACAAAACCATCTAACATAAAACCTATTTTATAGTCAAGTGTTGAATATTTCAGGTAATTTATTTAAAATAGCACACTGTAGAGTATCAGCTGCTTACCCTCCTTGCCTGCGGCTGTCTGGGAGCTGCAGGTTGGTGCCAGTACCCAGCATCATAAAAGAGTACTGTGCCACTTATTACTAGCTTGAAGAAAAAATATCAAACCTCAAAATTTAAAGTACAGTTTCCACTGAATAGATACCATTTTCCCACCATCGTAAAAATCACACAATTATTAAATTGTACCATCATAAATCTTATTGTTTAAATCTAGAATATTCCCCAAAGGCTCATGTGTTGAAAGCTTGGTTCCCACTGCAGCGTGTTCAAGGCTGTGGATGTGGGCAAGGGATTGAGTCATGAGGATTCTGACCTCATCGATGGATTAATCCATTGAGACTCATAGCTGATGGCATTATTAGGAGGTGACAGAAAATGTAGGAGGGGAACCTAGTTGGAGGGAGTGGAACCTTGGGACATGCCCTTGGGGACTCATGCTGTCCCTGGTGCCCTGCTTTCTCTCTGCTTCCTGGGTACCATGAGGTGAGCAGTTTTCCTCCACCATGCCCTTCTGCCATGATGTTCTCCTCACTTCAGGCCCAAAGCAACACAGCCTGATCATGGACTAAAACCTCCAAAGCTGAGCCAAAATAAACCTTTCCTCCCCTAAGTTGATTTTCTCAGGTATTTGTCACAGCAACAGAAAGCAGACTCACAGTAAGTTGGGGGTCATCTGAACTTAAAAATTTAATAAGATGCTGGGCATGGTGGCACACGCCTGTAATCCCAGTGGTTTGGGAGGCTGAGGCAGGAGGATCTTAAGTTTAAAGCCAGCCACAGCAACTCGGTGAGTGAAGGATGTGGAAAATAACATCCCCCAAGAAAAGGGGAATGTCAGCCCCCAGGAGGAAAAGGAGAATGGCGTGACCCAGGAGGGGAGGAGGCTCTGGACTTTCATCCAGTAACAATGAGTTTCAAGTTTTTTCAGCTGTTTTCCTGAGTCAGATTTTTAACTGGAACAACTAGTTTCCTGACTGCCCAACTCGCACGTCCTCAGTCTCTAATGATTAAGTCACGCAAACATTCCACCATGATTAACTTGCATTAAAACCTATGAAAAACAGACCCCTTTGTAACCAGTTGCCATTTTCTCCCCTGAAAATGTGCCATTCTGTCATTGCTTAATAAAGATAGCTTATTGATCCACTGAAGTCTGCTCCTGTTTCCATTATTTTTGCTTACAGTGAGGCCCTCAGCAACTTGGCAAGACCCTGACTCAAAATAAAACATAAAAAGGGCTAAGGATGTGACTCAGTAGTTAAGTACCTCTGGGTGGAATCCCTGGTACCAAAAAAAAAAAAAAAAAAAAAATCAGTAAGACACTAAAATGAGAACTCAGATGCCAAATGATAAAAGAACAATCTGATATCATATTGTTCACTGCATTCACTGTATAGCTATGGAAACAAATTAAGATCCAAGATGCCATATTATAAAACTGATCAATTAGAAACAAACCAGGTAGAAATAGCTGTAAATGAATTACTAATGCAAAATTTTTAATATCACAATAAAAGGACAAAAAACAAAATCACAACTATTACAAGCTAATCAATATGAAGGACAAAAATGATCGAACTTACAGATAACTAATATCCTGAGCAGTTAGGTATTCAGCTAGAAAAACAAAATATCCCTGACATGAAATAAGAACTATATCTGCCTTCTGAAATAAGATACCACAATTGCATAGTAAACAAAAAAGGTACACGAGTATCAAAATCCAAGTATTAATGTCCACCTGTATGTGCATATACACTATTATATATATGTAATATTGTGTATATTACATAGTGATACATGCATAATATATGTATATATATGCACATACATATTTATACACGTGTGTGTGTGTGTATTTATATTTGAGACAGGGTCTCGCTAAGTTGCTGAGGCTAGCCTCAAACTTGTGATCTTCCTGCCTCAGCCTCCCTAGTCACTGGGATTACAGGATTACCAAATTGTCAAGAATAAAGGCAATAATTTTTTTAACATAAATGCAGTCAAGGAAGACACGAATGGATAATCTGGGTCCAGTAGTACTAACACACAATCCAAAGTCAGAAGATACCAGAGCAAGATCCAAAAAATTCTAAGGGAATTGAACTGAATGCATACTTGCCTAGATGAGTTCAGGCAGGTTAAAACCAGGTGTGTAACCTCAAGAGCTTCATTTGACTTGCCCTTTGTGGCTGTCAATATGTGACTGACCTGCCTCATTTGAATACATGGCTGCATCCTGCTACCAATTTTATATCCCAAAACATATAATTAAGCATACAGAACTGATCCAAGAAAACCCCATTCTTTTCTATTCCTGCAATATTGCTTATCTGATTCATCTCTACTCAATATTTCCAAAACCTTCCCATATATTACCATCTTCAAATCTTTTGACCCAATAAATCTCTTCCAGGAATTTGTATTAAAAAATAGTAAAGGTATGAGCAATTATGTATGCCTATTACAATATTCATGATAGCTAGATTTTACAAGCAATATAAATATCCTCAAATCAAAAAATGATTAAATGATGGTATATATAGGAAACATTAATATTTGAGAATCGTTATATCAGAATATGAATAGAATACATAAAAAATAAAGGCACAAAAATGAGTATATACATATATTTGCTAAGATTAAAAATGCATTAAGCTGTATATGATGATTTAAAATGATGAAAATAATACTGATTTACTCTAGAATAAGGCTTTAAAAATTAATTTTTCTCATTTTTTTAAATCATGACAAAAATTCAAGGTATATAGTAAATACAAATTTAGAAACAATTATCACCTAAAATTCAATATTTTAACATATAATCTGAACTTTATATAATTTCATATATTTCCATGTATAGGACTATGTGCCTATGTTTATGTCTGTGTGTGTATATATATATAGATATATATATATCAAATTAAAATATAATACAGATTTACCTATAAAATTAAATGTAATATAGCTATACTTAAATTTAACAAAAAAGTAAACAAACAGAAAACAGGTTTTGTACTCCAAAAAAAGTAATCTTTTTAAATGGGAAGTAGGAAAGATCATTAAGAAGCCATGGTGATTTTTTTCAATATTGTTTTCATTTTGAATAATGTCATTTGTCTCATTAAAAAAAAGTCAGAATCCCCACTCTTCAACTTTACTTGCCTCCTCCTTATTCAAGTGTTTTGTCTTGTTCCTTTATTTCACATTGTCAAGGTGCATAGTATATCTGTTCTAATTTGCAATCCACAGTTACTTAGTCCTTCGTCTATATTTGTGCTCAATGCCTGTCCTTTAACTAGACCTTCTGTACAGCTGTTTTCCTTCTGTCAAGTCGTCACTTCATTAACTAGGTTTTTCCCCCAGTGGTGCTCACAAGTCTGGATTCCTTTCATTCCTGCATACTTGTGATAATGAGCTTGTTAGTATGTACCCAAGGACAATTGACTGAGTTGTAAATCTGCTTTGAGTTGTATGTACTACTATGACATAAAGCATCAAAGTCTTCCTCGTATTTTCCTAATCCCTGAAATTATCATCCACATCTAAACCTCTGAGTACATTGTCCAAGGCTTCAAATAGCACCACTTAAGTCGCAGACACTGCCTGAACTGGGGTTTGAACCAGCAAAAAACACTGGTATGTATATTAACTCTTGGTGGGAAAGCATGCCCTCTATCCCTACTTTTTTTTTTTTTCCAGCTATTTTTTTTTTTTTTTTTTTTTTTTGGTACACAAATAGGGAACAAGTTTCATTTCTATGGTTTTACACAATGTAGATTCACACCATTCATCTAATCATGCATATACATAGGGTAATACTGTCTGTCTCAGTCTACTATCTTTCCTTCCCCCATCCCCTGCAGGGTGGGAGAAAATCTTTACCACATGCACCTCAGATAAAGCATTAATCTCTAGGATATATAAAGAACTCTAAAAACTTAACACCAGAAAAACCAAAAAACCCAATGAATAAATGGGCTAAGGTACTGAACAGACACTTCACAGAAAAAGAAATATAATCAATCAACAAATATGTGAAAAAATGTTCAACATCTCTAGCAATTAGAGGAATGCAAATCAAAACTACTCTAAGAGTTTATCTCACTCCAGTCAGAATGGAAATTATCATGAATACAGGAAACAATAAATATTGGTGAGGATGTGGGGAAAAATGTACACTCATCCACTGCTGGTGGGAATGCAAAATGGTGCAGCCACCATGGAAAGCAGTATGGAGATTCCTCAGAAAATTTGGAATGAAACCACTATTTGACCCAGTTATCCCACTCCTTGGTTTATACCCAAAGGACTTAAAATCAACATACTACAGCGACTCTGCCACGTCAATGTTTACAGCAACTCAAGTCATAGTAGCTAAACTATGGAACTAACCTAGGTGCCCTTCAACGGATGGATGGATCAAGAAAATGTGGTATATATATTGAATGAAATACTACTCAGCTTTAAAGAAAAATGAAATTCTGGCACTTGCTGGTAAGTAGATGGTGTTGGAGAACATCATGCTAAGCAAAATAAGTCAATCCTAAAAAAACAAAGGTGGAATGTTTTCTCTGATATGCGAATGCTACTTCACAATGAGGGGAGCCACTAGGGAAGAATAGAGTTACTTTAGATTAGGTAAAAGGGAGTGAAAGGAGGGGAGGGAATATGGGGATAGGAAGGATAGTAGAATGAAACAGTATTACCTCAGATATATATATGACGGCATGACTGATGTGATTCTACAACATGTACAATCTGAAAAGTGGGAAATTATACCCCATTTATGTGTGATATATCAAGGTGCACAAATGCATTCTATTGTCATGTATAACTAATTAGAAAAAATAAAACAATTAATAAAAAAAGAATACAAACAATAAAAATGCTGGAGAGGATGTGTGGGTAAAGTCACAATTTGACACGGTTGGTGGGATTGCAAATTAGTACAACTACTATGGAAATCAGTATGGAGGTTCCTCAAAGATTAGGAATGGAACTGCCATGTGACCCAACTATACCACTCCTTGGCATTTATCCTAAAGAATCAAAGTCATCATACTATTGCAATACATGCCTACCCATGTTTATAGCAGTACCATTCCTAATAGCCAAATGATGGAACCAACCTAGGTTGTCTGTGGATGGATGAAAGGATAAAGAAAATGTGGTATGTATATACCATAGAGAGTTTTTTTTTTAATTGGTTCTTTTTAGTTATATATGAGAGTGGGATAAATTTTGACATAATTATGAAAGCATGGAATATATCTTGCTCTAATTCAGTCCCCAGGAACTCTCCTTCCCCTTACTTTTCCCCCAGCCCTGTTCCCTTCCCTGTATTGATCTTTCTGCCATTTACCCATAGTTTTTTTAAATTAATTTGTTGTGCATGTACACAATGGTGAGATTCACTGTGATGTATTCATATATGCATATAGGAAAGTTATGTCAGATTCATCCCACTATCTTCCCTTTTCTCATCTTCCTTCCTTCCCTTCATTCCCCAGAGTTTTATTCAGCCATAAAGAAGAAGTAAATTATGTCATTTCCTGGGAAATGTATGGAATTGAACAACATCATGCTAACTGAAATAAGCCAAACTCAGAAAATCAAAGATCATATGTTTTCTCACATATGTGAGAACTAGAGTTAAAATAAAAATTGAACAGTGAGAAGTGGGGAAAACTCATTATATTGTGTGTGTATGGATGTGTAACAACAAATCCCACTCTCAAGTATAATTCCAATGCATCCATAAGAAGAAAAAAGTAAGTAAAATAATGAGACAGTTGTTTTCTACTTCCCAAAGAGTATATGTAACTCAAATTGGTTTTGCAAGAGAAACAGAAAAAGCATTCAGTAAGATCAAACACCCATTCATGATAATAACTCTCAAAAAATTAGGTATAGAAGTAACATACCTCAATATGTTATATATGAAAAACCCATAGTTGATATACTGAATGTGGGAAGCTGAAAGTTTTTCCTCTAAGATTGGGAACAAGGCAAAGACATCCACTTTTACCAGTCTTACTTTCATATTGGAAGTTTCAGCCAGAACAATTATGAAAGAAAAGATTAAAGGGCATTGAAATGGGGAAAGAAGAAGTTAAATTATTCATGCTTGCATAGGACATGAGTGTGAGAGTGTGTGTGTGTGTGTTACTAGAGACTGAACCCAGGGCCTCACACACTGGGTTATCTCCCATCCTTTTTATTTTTTTTTCTTTTTTTTAACTTTGTTTTGAGACAGAGTCTTGTTAAAGTGCTCAGGCTGGCCTCCAACTTGTGATCCTCCTGCCTCAGCCTCTAGAATAGCTGGGATTATACTTGTGAACCACCACACCTGGCAAGGACATGATTTTCTACATAGAAAAATCTAAATGCTGCATAAATGGTTGTTTATCATGATAACTGATAAACAATTCAGTAAAGTTGCAGGATACAAATGGCTACAGTAAATTAAAATACTTAGGAATAAGTTTAATCAAGGGAGTGAAAGATATTTCCAATGAAAATTAGAAAACACTGATAAAATTTTAAATTTAAAAATATGCAAAGATATGCCATGTTCATGGATTGGAGAATTTAATATTATTATGATTACCAAACTACCCAAAGTTATCTACAGACTCAATGTAATTCCCAACAAAATATCAATGACTTTTTTCACAAAAATAGAAAACAATCCACAAAAGACCCAGAATAGCCAAAGTAAAAGAAATAAAGCCAAAGAAAAAGAAGGAATGAAAAAAAACAAACAAAAAAAAGAAAACCCACAGCTGGAGCCATCACAATACTTCAAAACATGCTAAAAGCTGTAGCAACCAGGACAGCATGGTACTGGCATAAAAATAGACTCAAAATGAAACAAATTAATACACATCCATATATCCAACTGATTAGTTTGCAAAGGCGCCTAGAACAAGCAGTGGAAAACAGACAATCTCTTCAGTAGATGAAGCTGAGAAAACTACATATAATGTGAAGGATAAAAGAAAATGTCAAAGATCTAAATGTTGAACCTGAAACTATGAAATTACTACAAGTAAACATAAGGAAAACAAGGCATTGATGTTGGCAAAAATTCTTTTAATAGGAGTCTAAAGACATAGGCAATAAAAGTAAAAGTAGACCAATGGAAATATATCAAACTAAGAAATTCTGTACAGCAAAAAATAAGCAAAAGAATTAAGAGATAATCTACAGAATGGGAGAGATAATATTTGCAAACCATCCAACAGGGCTTGATATTCAGAATATATAAGGACCTCAAAAAGCTAAACACAAAACCCACAAATGAGTCATGTAAAAAAATAAGCTAAGGAATTCGATACACACTTCTCGAAGATGACATGCAAATGGCCAACAAATATGAAGACAAATGTTCAAACTCACCAATCATCACGGAGGTGCAAATCAAAGCCACAATGAGCGATCAATTGATCCCAGTGAGAATGGCAATTATCAAAAAAAAAAAAAAGTAACTAATTCTGGGAAGGATAAAGACAAAGGGGAATATAAATACACTGTTGGCAGGAATATAAACAAGTACTATTATGGAGACTCTCAGAAAATTAAAAATAAAATGACCATATAATCCAGCAATTTCACTGAGTTATACATCCAAAGAAGATGAAATCATTACACACAAAAAATTCGTACTCCCATGTTTATTGTAGTACTGTCCACAGCAGCTAAATATGAACCAACCCAGTGGATGAATGGACAAAGAAACATGGTGTGAGATGTATGCATGTATGTGCAGACAATGTGAGATGATGTGTGCATAGGTACATACATACACACACACGTACATCCATGATGGAATTTTTTTCACCCATAAAAAATAATAAAATCCTGCCATCTTCAGCAACATAAATGGAACTAGAGGTCATTAGGTTTAACCAAAATTCAGGTACAGAGAGAAAAGTACCACACATTCTCACTCACTTGAGGAAACTAAAAAGTCAGTGCCATAGAAAAATAGAATAGAATAGAGGTCATTGGAGAGTGGGAAGGGCAAGGATGAGGGGGGACAGAAAGAAATTCAGTAAGGTGCACCAGAACTCAGAGGAATTTGTTCTGATGTTTCTATAGTGTTGTGGGCCAACTACTGAATGAAACTATCTGTGATATATTTCAAAATGACTATTAAAGAATAAAAAACTCTCAACACATGAAACTGATTAATTTTTGAAAAGATGGGAGTTCTTATCACCATTATGTGATTATTACATACATATAACAAATTATCACAATGTACCCCATAAGGTGTACAAATATTGTCTCAAAATATTTTTAAATAGGCTACCTTTTCTCCAGTGAATATTTTTGGTCGCCTTGTCTAGTATGAGATAACAGGGTTTCTACTCTGTACCATTGGTCTATGTATCTGTTTTGGTGCCAATACCATACTGTTTTTATTACTAGGGTTCTGTAATATAGTTTAAAGTCTGGTATTATGATGCCCCCTGCTTCACTCTTCTTGCTTAGGATTGCTTTGGCTATTCCGGGTCTCTTATTTTTCCAAACGAATTTCATGTTTGCTTTTTCTAGTTCTATGAAGAATGTCACTGGGAATTTAATAGGAACTGCATTAAATCTGTGTAACACTTTTGGTTATAGATCCAGGAGCATGGGAGTTCTTTCCATCTTCTAAGGTCTTCTTCAATTTCTTTCTTTAGTGTTCTGTACTTTTCATTGTAGAGGTCTTTCACCTCTTTTGTTAGATTTATTCCCAAGTATTTAAATTGTTTTTGTTTTGTTTTTTCTTTGAAGCAACTGTGAAAGGGGTAGTTTTCTTAATTTCTCTTTCAGTAGATTCATCACTGATGCAATAGGAACACATATTTAACTTAGGAGTGTTTATAACATGCTACATTGCTGGATTCATTTGCTAATTCTAGAAGCTTTCTGATGAAATTTTTTAGATCTTCTAAATATAGAGTGATGTCATCGACAAATAGGGACAGTTTGAGCTCCCCTTTTCCTGTTCGTATCCCTGCAATTTCTTTGGTCTATCTAATTGCTCTGGCTAGAGTTTCAAGGACAATGTTAAACAGAAGTGGTGAAAGAGAGCATCCCTGTCTTATTCCAGTTCTTAGAGGGAATGCTTTCAATTTTTCTCCATTTAGAATGATGTTGGCATTGACTTTAGCATATACAGCTTTTGTGATGTTGAGGTTTGTTCCTACTATCTCTAGATTTTCTAGGGTTTTGAACATGAAGAGGTGCTACATTTTGTCACAGGCTTTTTTTGCATCTATTGATGTGATCATATGATTCTTTTTTCTAAGTCTATTGATGTGATGAGTTCCGTTTATTGATTTCTGTATTTTGAACCAACCTTGCATCCCTGGGATGAATCCCACTTGATCATGGTGCACTATCTTTTTAATAGGTTTTAAATGTGATTTGCCAGAATTTTACTGAGAATTTTTTCATCTATGTTCATCAGGGATATTGGTCTGAAGTTCTTTCTTCACACTAACTGAGATAAACACAGTTATCTCGTACTAGAAAAAAGTGCCAAAAACATTCATTGGAGAAAAGACAGTCTATTCAACAAACAGTGCTGGAAAAATTGTAAAGCCACACGTGACAAAATGAAATTAAATCCCTCTCTCTCACACTACATGAAACTCAACTCAAAGTGGATCAAAGACTTAGACACTAGAACAGAGACCCTGTGCCTAAGAGAAGAAAAAGTAGGCCCAAATCTCCACCATGTCAGCTTAGGATCTGATTTCTTTAACAAGACAGGACCAGACTTCCTTAAAATGACCCCCAAAGCATAAGAAATAAAAGCAGGAATCAATAATTGGGATAGATTCAAACTAAAAAGCTTTTTCTCAGCAAAGAAAACAATCAACAGTGTGAAGAGAGAGCCTTCAGAGTGGGAGAAAATCTTTGCCACACACACTTCAGATAGAGCACTAATCTCCAGAATCCATAAAGAATTAAAAAAAGCTTTACACCAAGAGTACAAATAACCCAATCAATAAATGAGCTAAGGAAATGAGCAGACACTTCACAGAAGATCTACAAGCAATCAACAAATACATGAAAAAATGTTCAACATGTCTAGTAATAAGAGAAATGCAAATGAAAACTACCCTAAGATTTCATCTCACCCCAATTAGAATGTCTTTTATCAAGAATACAAGCAACCATAGGTGTTGGTGAGGATGTGGGGGAAAAAGGTACATTCATACATTGCTGGTGGGGTTGCTGGTGGTGGTGCAGCCACTCTGGAAAGCAGTACAAAGATTCCTTAGAAAACTTGGATTGGAACCACCATTTGACCCAGTTATCCCACTCCTTGGCCTATACCCAATAGACTTAAAATCAGCATACTACAATGACACAGCTACATCAATGTTTATAGCAGCTCAATTCACAATAGCTAGATTGTGGAACCAACCTAGATGCCCTTCAATAGAGGAATAGATAAAGAAACTGTGGTATATATACACAATGGAATATTATTTAGCCCTAAAGAAGAAATAAATTATGATATTTGCAGGTAAATGGATGGAGTTGGAGAATATTATGCTAAGTGAAATAAGCCAATCCTAAAAAAACAAAGGCCAAATGTTTTCTCTGATAAATGGATGATGATACATAACAGGGGGTGGGGAGGTAAGGGAAGAATGATGGAAGGAGGGATTGTGTAGAGGGAAATGAGGAGTGGGAAGGTGGCAGGGGGAAGGAAAGATACTAGAATGAGACAAATATCATTACCCTATGTATATGTATGATTATGCAAATGGTATGACTCTACTTTGTGTACAACCAGAGAAATGATAGTCGTACTCCATTTGTGTACGATGAATTTAAATAAACAAACAAACAAACAAATAAATAAATAAATAAAAAGACTCCTAAAGTGTAAAAAGTAAAATCAAGAGTCAATAAATGGGATGGATTCAAACTAAAGAGCTTCTCCGCAAAGGAAACACTCAATATCATGAAGAGAGAGCCTAAAGAATGGGAGAAAATCTTTACCACATACACC
Organism: Glaucomys volans; assembly: GCA_020662805.1. Taxonomy (NCBI): domain Eukaryota; kingdom Metazoa; phylum Chordata; class Mammalia; order Rodentia; family Sciuridae; genus Glaucomys; species Glaucomys volans. The sequence goes on from JAJEJO010000290.1 coordinate 277,591, forward strand.
TCAGATAAAGCATTAATCTCCAAGATATATAAAAAACTCAAAAAGCTTAACACCAAAAAAACCAAATAACCCAATCAATAAATGGGCTAAGGTACTGAACAGATACTTCACAAAAAAAGAAATATAATCAATCAACAAATATATGAAAAATGTTCAACATCTCTAGCAGTTAGAGAAATGCAAATCAAAAACCACTCTAAGATTTCATCTCACTCCAGTTAGAATGGCAGTTATCAAGAATATAAACAATAAATGTTGTTGAGGATGTAGGGGAAAAGGTATACTCATGCACTGCTGGTGGGACTGCAAATTGGTGCATCCACTATGGAAAGCAGCATAGAGATTCCTCAGAAAACTTGAATGGAACCATCATTTGACAGTTATCCCTCTCCTTGGTTTTATACCCAAAGGACTTAAAATCAGCATGCTATCATGACACAGCCACATCAATGTTTATAGCAGCTCAATTCACTATGGAACCAACTTAGATGCCCTTCAACACATGAATGGACAAAGAAGTTGTGGTATATATACACAATGAAATATTACTCAGCTTTAAAGAAGAATGAAATTATGGTATTTGCTCATAAACAGATGGCACTGGAGAATATCATGCTAAGTGAAATAAGCCAATCCCAGAACCAAACACCAAATGTTTTCTTTGATATGTGGATGCTAATTCACAATCAGGGGGAGGGGCTAGGGAAGAATAGAGTTACTTTGGATTAGACAGAGGGGAGTGAAGGGAGGGGAGGGGTATGGGGGTAGGAATGATAGTGGAATTAATTGAACATTACCACCCTATGTACATATATGATTACATGACCAGTATAACCCTACATCATGTACAATCAGGAAAATGAAAAGCTATACTCCATTTATATATGATGTATCAAAGTACATTGTACTGTCTTGTATAATTATAAGAAATAAAAAATATTTTTAATCTTATTTTTTCAGGGAATCTTCCAATGTCAAAATGTTAGCAACTACTTCAAAGATTTTTTTCAATGCTGTGCATAGAAAAAAAGAAATTGTCTATGAATACATGGCCCATGGACTGTAAGTCTGTCATTGCTTTTCTAAAATTTCTCAAACTCTAACACATAGTGAATTTCCTTACTTGGGCAGAGATTGAGGGTGAGGACAATACCCATTATTCTTCTGGTGGTTGTTCCAAAATTCCCACTTTTACACAGCCCTGGACTGCAGAGTAGCCTGTCTGATTTCCCTGAAGAAAAGTGCTGTGTACAAAGTGCCAGGCTGACTGCCGAGGAGAAGCTCAAAGGTGATTTCTGTGGGCTGCGCCCTATGCAGCCAACTGTGCCTGTGAGTTTTACTGTGCAAACAGAATTTACTTAGCTTTCTGATTTTTTAATGATTACCATGCCCTTGTGATTCATAGCAAACAAATCACTTTCATATCCCTCCTCTCACAGATATCAGTTCAGATATATGGAAGCTCATAACCTGTCTCATATCAACAAAGAAAGACAGGAGCTCAGATTAGTATTTCCATTACATAGATAAATAGTCCTTCAATGGCTAGGGACTTACCTAGGGTCACAGAGCTAGTAAGTAGGAGAATTGGGACTCAAAATAGTATCTTCTGACTCACAATTCTCTGATTTGATTTTTTTTCTAGTACACAATACGGGTCACTCAGCTGCATGCCCTACAAGACACTCAGCTACATTTGGCTCATTTTCATGGAGACATAAAAGTAGATATGCCATATAGGACTTTAATTCATAACCTTAGATCTCATACCAAACCACCAAGTATACTGACTATTTGCATTACGATTATAAAGAAGAGCTATGGTAACTTTTTCAATATCTATGTGCTATTAGTCTTTCAATCCAGAGTTGCTGCAATCTTTTTTCCTAAGACATCATTTCTATGATGAGTTTGATGCAGGGACAAGGTCCTACTCCATGGAAGTCTCTCAAGGCATGATGGTGTAGTGTGGATATGAGATGTCTCCCAAAAGCTCCTGTATTCGCACAGGAACATTTGGAGGTGGAATTATTAGAGTATGAGCTGTGACCTAATCGGTGCATCCTAGTTTGACTGTACTGTCAAGGTGGTTACTGGGGTGGGGTGGTGGGGGACATGGCTGGAGGAGCTGGCTCACTAGGGGCATGCCCTGAAAGAATGACTCTTCCCTGCCACCCCTTCTTCCCTTCTCTCTCTCTCTCTCTTCTTCCTGACCTCGCCATGAATTCAGCAGTTTTCCTCTGCTGGGCCCCTCTCCCACGATGTGCTGCTTCATCTTGGGCTCAGAGCCATGGAGTTGGCCATCTATGGACAGAGACCTCTGAAAACATGAACCCCAAATAAACTTTTTCTCCTCTAAGTTGTTCTTGTCTGGTATTTTGGTCACAGAGTTGAAAAACTAATTAAAACACATGAGCAGACTGAAATCAGTTAAGGATAGAGAACACTTGAACAAAACTATCAAGAACTTGATCTAATTGACATTTGTAGAATATTCTGCCCACCGACAGCAGAATAAATGTTCTTTTCAAGCAGAGAACATTTTTCAAGATAGACATATGCTGGACCATAAACTAAGTCACAAATGTGAGCTGCATTTTCTGACCACAATTTAATCAGAAACTAGTATCAGGAAGAGAATTGGAAGATACCAACAACTGAAGTACCCGGGAAGTAACTAAAATGCTTCTAAACCATACATGGGTCCAAGAACTCAACACAGAAATGAACTATCACATATGAAGTTACCATGAGTGTATTAACTGAATAAGATTGAAACCAAAACCCACTGAAATTTATAGGATGTCACTAAAGCAAAATTCAGAGAACACATAGACTTAAACATCTATGTTAGAAAGGGAGAAAAATATTTATCTCAGTCTCTATCCTAAGAAACTAGAAAATAAAAAACAGAAAGAAACCAATAAAATAGAAAACATACAATAGAGGAAAAAAATTAATGCTATTGAAAGCTGGTTCTTTAATAACGTCAATAACATTAATAAATCTTAGCAAGACTGATTAAAACTGCAAAAACTCAACAAACTGCAAGGGAAATAGATAGGTCCAAAATTACAGGAGGAGACACAAACTAGTAGAATCATGAATGAAAGAAGTGACATCACTGTAGATTCATTCTACAGACATTAGTAGGAAGACAGGAATATTCTAACAGTTAGATGCCAATAAGTTGATCATGTGGATGAAATGAACAAATTCCTTGACACAAAGTTTATTCACCAAGAAACCTGTAATTTAAATTGCTACATATTAAATAAGTTAGATTTATAGTTATAAACCTTCCCACATAGAAAAAACCTTCCCACATAGAAAATCAGTTCCAAATTGCTTCAATGACAAATTCCACAACACTTCAGAAAAATAACCATCCTATACAAGCTCTTAGGAAAGTGAGGAGGAACTCCTCCCATTTCATTTTGTGAGGACAGTAGTAATATTATACCAAAACCAAAGATGTAACAAGAAAAACCACAAATAGTCCTCATGAGCAAGAAAGCCAAAATTCTGAAAATATCAGCAAATCCAATCCAATATTACATAGGATAATATACCTTGAGATGAGTTCAAGAAAGAAAAAGACATGCCCATACAAAGACTTATATGCAAATATTCATGACAGTTTTATACATGATGGCCAAAAATAGAAACAACCCAATAACAACAGACAAATGAATAAACAAATTATGTGCAATGGAAACTTACTCAGCAATGAGAATGAATGAAGTGTTGAGACAAATACTGAATTTCTTAATAATTATACTGAAAGAAATCAGCCCCAAAATAAACACCATACTTTATAATCTCATTTATACAAAATTCTACCAAACACAAACTCATGCATAGGGACAGAAAACAGAACAGTGGGTTCCTGGGGAGGAGGGAAGAGCAAGCCCACACAAGAATGGGGAGAGCAGAGGAAGATATTAAAAGGAGGAATAGAGGATAGAGATGTTCATTATTCTGACTGTAATAATGATCTCAGATCATATCTAAGCCAAAATGTATCAAACTGTACACTCAATAATGTACAGTGTATTGTACGTTAATTATACCTCAATGAAGAGGTCTGCAAAAAACTTTAATACAACAGATCCATAAATAACCATATTCCAGTGAGACCCTGTTTCAAACAGGATAATCTCTACCTATCAGGATTATTTAAAAACTAGGATGAGTTTGTGAAAGTCATGCCCCAAACCCACACCAAGGCTGGGCTGAGAAACATGGAACCTCTGCTCCACGCACAGAATTGGGTTGACTTGGACATTAGTCATTGCCAAGTCCCCTTATTAACATAAATACCTCCCAAATTAATTTCTGAATAAGCACTAAGTCTGAAGGGGATTAGTAAGCATGTTACAAAAAAAAGTAAAAGAAAGGGAAGGAGAGAAGGAAGAACTTTGTAATCAGGAAAAGAGAAAACTTCAGACTAGACTGCATTCCTTCCTAAAGAACTTTGCAAACCCCTTCACATGCAGTGTACATGTTAACTCCCTCAGACCATGATGGGTATGCAGGGTGTCTCAGCAAAAGTATTTTTTCACGAATCCTGGTTTTCACAGAACTATTCCCAATAGGACTATTCCATCTAGTAGGCTTCGGGACATTCCCTTGTGAAAATGTCCAGGTTCCTCTCTGTCCTCCAGCTCTGGGCTGGGAAAATGAAAGGAGATCAAGGGTAGATATAAAATAAGGGTCAGGCATGTGCACATAGGTGTTCCCAATTGTTCAGGCAAAACAGAAAAATCCTGAAGCCAAAAATAAACTGCTTTTGCATCTTCCATTGTTTCATTTATCCAGGACACTAGCATGAAAGATTTCTTCTCAGCGTGATGACACCCCCCTTCATGAACACAGATAATCAATCAATAGTTGGCTCAGCCTGAAACAGAATGACAGACTCATCTAAGGAACAAAAAGAGCCCATTAGGAGAGAGGAGGGGGCTTGAGAACCTCTCTGTTAAGGGAGGTGACCCCCACCTCCAGTAGCTCCATCTCCAGGGGCCCTATTCATTACCATAACCTTCCTCTTCAAACATAGAGTTCACCGTCTGGGTACCTCCATCCATCTTTCAGTTGACAAATGGCATCATAAATCTTCCTTTCACCTCTCAAAAGGGCCACAGCTGAGCTGGAGTGCCCCTCTCCAGTCTCTCCCCGCCTCCTGCCTCTTCCACCTGGGCACTATTCTTCGCAAAGAGTCAAACAAAAGCAAGCTGTCCCAGGCAGCAGCCATAGAGCCTGACCTTTTCCTAAAGGGGTTGAGGGCTCAGGCCCAGGAGACGGGCCGGCTGGCAGACTCAACAATGCCATGGGCAGAAGGCAGCACATGAATATTCAAGCATGCTCAGGGGTCTGAGAGTCACTTACCCCAGAAGAAAGCCTGTCCACTCCCTCCCAGTCCATGATGAGCTGATAGGACCAGTCAGAGGGCAATAAGCCCTGCAGATTTCGCACTGAATTCCATGCTCAGACTCAAGAAGATGGAGTGAGAAGCCCCAGGAGCAGAGCTGTTCATCCGCCGGCCTCCCAAATCCTTCCCTCAGGACGTCTCCAAAGATTAGGATTTGAAATGCTCTTATGTGCATCATCTTGGGTCATCTCCCCATTTCTATGAATAGAAAAGTTCATGGTTAAGGTTTCCCCCAAATACACACAGTAGTTTACTAGCACAATCCAGACCCAAGGCCTAATCCTCCTAACATCACAATCATTCAACATTACATTAATTTGACTAGAAGCTTCCAAACATGGGGTGTGAGACGCTCTGAATTTCCAGGTAAAACTTCAGCTACGTGCATCCTTTGCAAAACAAGTTCCATGGTTCCATTACATACTTAAGGGAGTAGATAATGAAAATTAATTAAGAATCACTGCCTCCAACAGGGAGTAATTCGGTTCTCAGAGCAGAAGGACTGTCAGAAAGAAGTTAGGCTCTAATAGAAGGTGCCAAATAATAGAAGGAAAAAACAAATGCAATTGTTTTGGGGAAGGGTGCACTGGCAGAGCTGCCCTGAAGGAAACCATGAGATGGGGGACACGGGCTTGGCGTCCTCCCATGTCTGCTTCTAGTCTGCTACCCTTAATCTGGTCTTCAATATTCCTCACCCCTTTCTTCATTTATCCCCCCTAATCAAAATGTACCTATATCCCACCCACTGAGGCTTCAAGTTCCTTTGAAAAGCAGTCCTCTCTAAAACATTGACTTATTAAGGTTTTCTTCATGTAAATCTCCACTGTCTTCAAAATGTACAATGGTGATCTATCAGGCACCATGGTAATGTAGTGAGGGCCATTGGGAGGCAGAAGGATCCATTGGGGATGCTCATGGATGGGGATAATTCCCAAAGTCAGAGGACAGTGTGAAAACAATGTCTAATCAAAATTGTCTCTGCAAACTCCATAAATCTCCCGGAAGTAGAATACAGTACACAGGGCCTTTTGCATGAACACTAGCTGATAGTATGTAGAGATAGCAACCATGCTATATATTTTAAAAAATCAAATTTTTAAACAGTAGTGTATTGTTGGTTGTGGGGAAATGTTCACAATAAAGAGAAATTGAGACCACCTGAGTACAGGTCTTTACATCTTCCCAGCCTACATTTGCCCCAGAACCTTTCCGCACAGGATGGGGTGCCTTAACTATTTAAATTGTTTTCTCAAGTCTGCCTCTGTCGTTGCTTGGTTTGGGCTAGTCATGTTTCTGGGTCTGTGAAGTGTGTTACCTATTTTTAAAAGGCAATTTGATAGGCCATCTTCTGACTCCTTAGAGGAGAAAATTTTTCAGCTCTGTTTCCCCTCACTCATTTCTTAGGTGAATTAATATTGAAGCCACTGAGTCTGAAGTTATCAGGGCTTAGCAAAAAAAGGGGAGACCTTGGCAGATAATGAGGAGACCTGAGTGTGCACCCCGTTCTGCCAGTGATTCAAGGGCACCTTGGAGCAGGCCTTAATGTCCTTGCACCTCAACATCTTCCTCTATTTGAGAAGGAGATCAACTCTGAAGAAATAGTTGTTTTGTTTTGTTTTGTTTTGTTTTGTTTTGTTTTGTTTTGTTTTCCCAGATCTAAAATACTGTGCTTCTGGACTCAGCTCTGCAACCAACTGAATAACCTTGGCCAATAGCTTCCCTTATCTGGGCTCAAATTCTGGCTCTTTCACTTCTAGCTCTGTGACCTGATTGAACCTCCTTATGACTGAATATTCTCATCTGTAAAGAAAAAGAGAAAGGTCCTGGCCTCACAGAATTACATGAGATGATCCATGTAAAGGACTCAAATAGCACAAGCACATAGTGATGAATAATTAGAAGTCAGTGCTACAATAAAATGAAGGCGACCTAGGCCAGCAGTTCACCAGGTCCCCAACAGCCCTGCTTTTCCAGGTCTATTGCCCATTTTGTGGTGAGTCACAGTTGTCAACAGTGGATGAGCATCAAGTGTCATTAGAAGTCACTTGCTTAGAAGTTCTTTTAACATCAGAACAATTCATGTTCTGGTGTCCAGGGGAGAAAAACTGATTATGTCAGAGATAGCAAGGATATTTTTGCTTCAGAGTAGAAAACCTCATGGTTATTCGAGTTTGGGATGGCTGGATTGTCTGGTGGGTACAACCCTACAGCCAAGAACTGGAGGTGCAGAGTCTGGTCCCTGCCCCTCACTACATGTGACCTTAGACAATCCACTCTGGCTCTGACTTTCATTACCTATATAAGACATCCCATGTCATGCCTCATAAGGGAATACATGAAGGCCAAGTTGGGAAGAGATGTGAAATTTCTCTGTCACTCACTCCAAGATCTCAACAAGGGGCATAGATAAGCATAGGCTTTGCTGTTTGGTGATGTTGTGGCAAATCTCTTTGTAAGGTGCTTTGTTTGATCCATGCCAACCATGCAAGGGAAGTGCAGCAGCCAGGAGCCCCGGTCACAGATGGCCTGGGGATGCAATATCATTCACACAGGTCACAGAGCAAATTATGCAGTGGCAAGAAGGAAAACTCCATTGTCTTAACTTCAGATTCAGTTCTCAGGCATTTATTTCCCCAGCCACTGAATATAAAGGATCTGTATCACTCTCCCTGCACCCTTCAGCCCCAAATACCTCAGGGTCTCTATGGTGATTGAAAATGCTCCCATAACCCAAGTCATGCGGGTCACCCATTGCTGACATCCCCAGCTCCTGCCTGATCCCTGACCTCTTCCTCATTCTGAATCATCCCAGATCTATGGGAATAACAGCTCTGACCACCCCCATTCCCCATCTGTCTCCCACCCCATAAAAGAAAATGAGTTGAAAACGCCATGGCTAACCGGTTGTCCAGCTCCCGAAAGGTCATCCACCCACTCTGTTCTGCCTTCCTCCACCCCCAGCACCAGCGCCCAGAGGGCTGCCTCAGCCACCTCTGCATTGCGTCTGTCCTCTCTCGCCTCCCCCGCCCTATCCACGCGCTTGTTCCCTTCCTCCAGGAGCATCATCATAGAGCGCTCTTTTGCCTGGCCCCAGGGCTAGGGGGATACCAGGCAAGACTGGAGAGGCTGTAGGGGTGGCAGATGCGGCTTGAGGGGGCTCATCTCTCCCCTCCAGCCCCAACTGCAGCCCAGCAACCTCCATCTGCCGCATTCCCTGGACCACCCAATCCATAGTCTCCTCCAGCGCACGTGCGCACAAGTCTCGGCTTTGAGATGGGCAGCTCTAAGGCCCTGAGCGAGCTGTGTTAATAACCGGTGCCCTCCCCCTTCTCTAGATGGGTCCTGGACTCTTGGCAATGAGGCTGGGTTGGAAACGTATCTCTGCAGCAGGAAGCCCAAATTTACAGAGAAAATTGATTCAATGCAGAAGAGGTGTGCATTAAACAGAGCCTATTCCCAGTTAAAATTGTGCAGCTGGAGGTTTGACGTCAACGACTTGAGCCTCCCCACTCTGCGCAAACTCTCCGCAATCCATCATGCCTCCTCCTCCTCCCACCTAAAGTCTTCATATTGTTCTCCTCTCTTTTTCAAAGGCAGCTTTGGGAAAAGACATCTCATATCTGTCCCTTACACCTAAGTGAGAATGTCAGCCACTGTTTTCTCTGCCACGAAGATCTCCATGCGTTGTCTCCCCTCTCAATATGGACGGCAAGGAGGTCATTATCTGGGGTCATAGGATTTGGCAGGGGTGAATGACCATCCAGAAGGGAACACAGGGATTTGTGAGACCTCAAGCAAATATGCCCTTCCCCAGCCTCATCTGACCAGAGGGCATATCTCGAGTTGCTGTTTCATCAAAGGAGAATTTGTTGACAATATACAGTGGTTAGAAATCCGGGTTTAAAATTACCCACTCCTGAGTTTCAATTTAGCACTATCTTTATAATTTAAAGCCAGTTTTCTGTCCTAAGGCTCAGCTTAAATGAGGAAATTTAATTTTAAATACATAGTGTAGTTGGGAGAACTATTTGCTAGCCATGTGATCTTGGCAAAGTTACTTAACTTCTCTGGACTTGGGTTTCTATCTTCTGAAAAATGCTAATAATTATAGTATTTACTGTGATTGGTAGTAGGGAGAATTTAGTGATTTAATATATATGTAAAGCATCTACAATAGTAACTAGCATTGGCACATTAATAGGCATTAATTAGTATGAGCTACTAATCATGTCATCATTTAAATAGAGCCCTAAGAACCATTGGTTTCATAGTAAATGCTCAATAAATGGCATTACTATAATGACCAAATATATAATAGTGTCACACTTCCAGAATTTTCTTTATAATAGTGGCTACCCCATCATGTGAGGATGACTATGGTGCTTGAAAATCAAAGAGATGGAGTTGGGAGTGAGACATATTTAGGATTTCCAGTGATCTGTGGTGCAGTGCCTAATGCAATGGATGCAGTCAGTCACATTCCCAGCGTGCTGAGGGTAGACAGAAGGAAGGGGGTTGAGGGATAAACAGAAAACAAAAAGATGAAACAAACATATTTTCTCACACATGGATTCTGCAGCCCGTGTGACCCCACCTGCATTTACTTTCCAAAGCTCTCAACAGTTCTTCCAAAGTTATTGACTAAAAACCCATTTCTATGTGAGGATAAGAAATGCTTCCCCATGTCACAAAATCAGAATTTTGTGGATTCCTTATCTAATCTCTTATGCATGAGACTAATGAGACTCAGAGGGAAAGGCACTTCACCAAGTTCACACAGCTGCTGAGTGGCAATTAGGACTAGGACCAGGACTTCCAACCCCAAGTCCAAGGTCATATTCACTAGGAACTAGAAATGAAAATTATGGTACAATAAAATGATCCAGCCAGACCACAAAACAGACCCTTTTAGAGGGAAATGGTGCTTGGAAGTGGTGCTTGGAATAACCAGTTAGTTATACATGCAACTCCTCTACCCTTCATCCTGGGGAGCAATGCCTATCTGCCCTTTACTCTCCCTGCTGTCTTTCCTCAGCCTCTGCGTCCAGGCACTTGGCAGACAGGTCCGAAAGATTGCTTGGCCGCCACATTGTATAATGTCCCCATACCCTGAGGTGCTCCAGATGTGCACGCCCTTGAGGTAATTACTGCAGGACTCACCGAGAGTTCCAACACAGCTAAGAGGTAAAGAGAAGGTTGTTTTGTAGCTATCAGAAGATGATCTATTCCAACATTTATGGCATCTGCCTTGGATCCTCCTCATTGGCCAGATGGTCCTGGAGTTAATATATTTCTAACTGGTAAAACAAAAAAAGGAAGCATCTCTAAATGCTGCTATTGTCCTTCACACTGGCTTTTCTGCAGATGATGCTGTGGAAACAATATGTTTTGCAGAGACAACTTTGAAAACATCCATGTTGAACCTATAGGCAACACTGCCTAGATTGCCTCCAAGCCCCACCTCTGAAACCAAATCACTGACCATCGCTCCAGTCACACTGTCAAGTCCAAAAAGATGAATGTCTGATCCTTATGTTATAAATTAAGATAAAATCTAATTCTTTAACAACTAGTTGCCAAACATCCCTATGTGCAGGATTCTTTGAGGGATGAAACAAATATAATGCCAATTCTCTCAGGGAGCTGAGAGTTTGGAAGGAGAGGTGTAATCCGTACTTATTAAAAATCCAGAACCCCAAAGTGCATCTGCCTATTAACCCTTTTGGCAGCCTTTGCCCACTTTGCACTAAAATAATAAGACAAAGGAAAACACATGAAAATCATAATGCAAAAGGAAAAAAAATAAAGACAAGATCTAGCAGGAATGTGTGTTCATTGTAAAACAAAACAAAAAATAAAAATGAGTTGCTAGGAAAAACTTCCCAAAGCTTCATTTCAGAATACTTTTGGGTTTCTCATGAGACCCTCAGAAGCACTTCCCACTGTCTGCTGTCACTCCGAAACCTGAGCAACTCAACAAACAGCTGTCCTTATATGCATGTTCCTTTATGAAGGGGGCTCAAGCACAGAGGTAGACACATGGTACATAATAATCGATACCTACTAACAGAATCAGTGAACAAACTAGTCTGTGATCCACCCATTCTTGCATGACTATTTGGAATACCCGAATTCTACATCTTTTGAGAGACCATAACTCTTGTTATAAGGGAAGGAGGTCTACAAATGGCAAATCACATCCTGGAACTTGTCATTCTCATAAAGAAATTTGATCTGGAAGAAAAAATCATTTTTTATAATAATTTATACTGAAAAATGGATTGGACATATGTCTCAGGAATTCAGAGGATGATAAAGACAGTAGAGGAACTATGATAAAATGCAATCATACCAGAATGGAATGTTATAAATCAGCTTCTCCATTTCAGCACTATTAATATTTGGACCAGATGATTCTATTTTTGTTGGAGAATATCCACGCACTGTAAGGTGTTTGACAGAGTCCCTAACCTCTGTCCACTAGATATCAGTAGCACATAACCCCATCCCAGGCAGTGACCAGAATTGTCTCCAAACATTGTCAATGGTTTCTTGGAGGGGAAGTTGTCCCCAGGTGAGAACCATCATCGTAGATGGATGCTTAAGACACTGGGGACTGTATGGTGGGCTGTTCATGTCACATTGCCCTCTGGTAGCATAACTGAGCAGCAACCACGGACACACTTGGGTGAAAGCTTAGGAAGGTCTCACCCTTTAATTTTGATAAAGTGAAGGTTTTGAGATAACAAGCTTTTGAAGGTAACTAGTTTGGGCTTTAGGTGAAAAAAACGTGGGTTTTAGGTGAAAAAAACTTTCTTTCCAAAAGAAAAGGAAGATTTTTTTCCTAAATGTCCCAGAAATAATCTACTGCAAGAAGCAGAAGAAATTCTCAGAAAAATGTTTTGTATTCTCAATGGAGAGGGAAAAAAAAAAATCTGACAGTGAAATGAGCAGGAAGCTATAGGACACATGGACAATATGAAAATACAACAAATAAAATCCATTGCAATAAAAGGATGGAAGGAATAAAAATGAGTATTTATTGTTTAAAGAAAACAAAAAAAATCAAAATATATAAGAGAAGTAGTAAATAAGCAGAATCAACAAAACAGAGTCACAACAGTAGTGTGGAAACTTGCCTAGTATCTCTGAAAATGTCATTACAACAGAAAAGAAATAGACGACCCCAAGATCAAGTATTAATGAAGCATATTCAATGGAGAAGACTTACATATACCAACAGTAACAAAAATAGCATAATCTTCCAAAAACTTATATGAATAAAACAATGAATGCTATGTACATGCAGAGAGTTTGTAAAATGAGACTTCTATGAAGAAACAAAATTGGGCAAGTCTCGTAATTCTGCTCATATACGAGGAATAACTCAAGAGCCATTTACTCAGCCAATTTATAGGCCAACACTAAGAAAAACGTGCTATCCCCCAAAAAGAGAAGACAGAAAGAGGAAAACATACTATCCACATCACTTCTTTTTTGGGGGTAGGTGGCATGGAGGGATACTGGGGATTGAACCCAGGGGTGCCTTATCACTGAGCCACATTCCCAGCCATTTTTTGTTTTTTTTTAAAGACAGGGTCTCACTAAGTTGCTGAGGCTGGCCTTGAACTTGCAGTCCTCCTGCCTCAGCCTCCAGAGTCACTAGGATTATAGGGCTGCACCACCAGACTCCATGTCAGTTTTTTTACAAGTCACTTGAAAATATAACCACAAAGTGCAAACAAATGAGGGGAAAAGAGACCTTAGATAGGGAGGACTGACCAAAATAAATTGATGGTGAACACTGAAATCAGGTAACACATAGGAATCTCAATAAATATAACTGTGGAAAATATAATGTATATAAATAATGATGTAACCTTGGGGTTAGATCTACATCACTTATGTTAAACTAGTAATTTTATAAAACATAAACCATAAATTTTGTAAAACATAAAATTACTAGTTTAATATAAGCAATCTAGATCTAAACCCCAAGGTTATATCAATAAAAACTGAGATATTGCATGCAGAAGGTCAGAAGTTTACCAGGAGTGTCCTGAATGCTTTAAAATGAAGACAATTTTGCTATTGACTGAAAATTAAATAGCTAAGACATGGATCTCAAAAACATTTAAAGCCATCACAGAAAGAACCTAACTATGTAAAACACCAGGGAAAAAAAATAACAATTCATAAAAGGTGAAAAATAAAGCAAAGCAGCATAAAATAACATAAAGCTTAAAAAGACCAAGTTATAACATTAAAAAATAAATGTATGAAATGAATGACATAACTTTCCTATGTAAACATAAGAACACACCACAGTGAATCTCAATGTTGTGTACATCCACAAGACTGGGATCCTAATTAGAATAAGATATATTCCATGCTTGTATAAATACAGCAAAATAGATTCTACTGTTATAACTAATAAGAACAAATAAAACACAAAAAAATTAAATTGAAAAAATAAAATAAATGTAAATGAGTTTAACAACTGTCTTACATGACCAAAAACACTCTCACAGTGAATAACTGTGCCCCACACGCACATAAATTCCATTCTATTTAAAAGAAATCTCTCTTAAAAAAAAAAAAAAAGCAATTCATACTCCCAAAAAGTTTAAAAATTAAAGAAATGGAAGAAAACATGACAGGCAATTTAAACAGCAAGATATCAGGTATGGAGTCACATTAAGTTCAAGAAGCCTTTGTCAAGGAGACAAAACAAATCATGTATGAAGAATAAAACACATAACGAAAAATAAGGGTTTTTAACCAATTAATTTCTTTCAAATATGTAAATAGCATCATATAAATATTAAGAAAGATTAATAGTGAGATCATTAAATACGCCTATACTCTTGACCAGAAAAGTGAACAAAAATTAAGGTAAGGATGCAAATAATAAAAAGAAATTATGTTGATTTACACTGGGTAGTTAACAGTCAGGGAATACAGCTTTCTTCTAACTCTCACAGTCTTAAAATCCATCATTTATTAAGCCACAATGAACACCTCAGTAAGGTCTAAAAATAAATGGATAGATCACATTTCAGAGCATAGTACAATGAAATTTAAAAGATTTTAAAAATCAACTTAAAAATTACTAATATTCTCTCAACCATTGAGTGACAACAGAAATCAACTTATTAGAAATTAGTTCAAAAAATAATAAAATTTGAGACTTCTGCATGTTGAAATATAGGGGAGGGAGTCAAAGCTGTACACTGAAATTGGTGATTTCACATGCATCATTACTCACAAGAAAAGGTGGAAATGAATGGAGTGAACACCAAAGACAGGATGTTAGAAAAAAGAACTAAGCAAAACCAATACATTCACAAGCAAAATTTAATGGATTTAATTGATAAATTATCCAAGAGATCATTAAATTTTGAAAATACTGCTAAGATGACAGAGGGAGAAAAAGCCAAAGTAAATAAAAACTACTCCAAATGAGATTTTCTCTTTTACTCTAAAGAACACTGTGTACAACTCCATGCTAATACATTTTTAAAATCTCATTGAAATTGATTCATTTCTAGGAAGAGATAAATTAACAAAATTCACTCAAAAAGACATACAAAATTTGACTATTTAATCAGCCAGAGAAGGAGAGGAAAATTTGAGCCTGTCTTTTGTTACCTGGCAAAATTAATTTGCAATGGGTTAAAGAATTAAATTTGAAATTCACTTCTTAAAAGAAGAAAGTGTACATGAATTGTATTTAATTTGCAATTGGAAAAATCCTCATACATATAAGTGCAAAATCCATAAAGGAAAAAAAAACCTACAGATTTGACTACACTGATCTACAGCTTCAGTATAAAAAGCATCTTCGAAAGGGACATTTAAAACTTGGGGTGAATGGTTGCAATATACATGACAGAAAAAGTTATAACTTTAATATAAACAAGAAGAAATAGGCAATCGGTAACATAAATAAAAATGACCAAAGAATGGGAAAAACATTAAACCTCACTAGCATACAATAATCAAATTCAAATGAAAATAAGATATTTGTTCCTACTGCACTGATCATTTAGATGAAAATTCAGTTTCAATGGAAGAATGGAGAAACAGATTCTCTCTACAGAAGACAAACATGAAAATTGTTTGCGTGTTTCTAGCCATTTATATCACAAGCCTGAAAATGCACATACTCTTTTATTTATTTGTTATTTTTAGTTATATATAATAATATATTTTTTGGAGGGGAATGTACCAGGGATTGAACTCAGAGGCACTCAACTACTGAGCCAAATTCCCAGCCCTATTTTGTATTTTATTTAGAGACAGGGACTCACTGAGTTGCTTAGGGCCTCGCTGTTGCTGAGGCTGGCTTTGAACTTGAGATCCTCCTGACTCAACCTCCCAAGCAGCTGTAATTACAGGCACCCAGAAAGAGTTTATTTTGACACACTGGAATGAAAATGCATATGTCCTTTGATCCGATGATTCTACTGTAGAAATTTACCTAATGAAATAGGTAGACAAAACTACCTAGAGGGATGTTCATCTAGTATTATTATATAAACCATTGTTTTTATTGTAGACATTCAACAGTAAAGGGTAACATGTTGTGAGGTATTCAAATGATGAAATATGCAGGCATTAATTACATAGAATACTAAATGCTCTAAGAAAAATTCCATTGCAGCTTAAGTTTTTAATGAAAGAGCATCTCAATTCACAATTATCTCAAAATGATAAACATAAATAAAAATGCAAAAATATAGACATTTGTATGGGTTCTTTGAGCTTGTCTTGAATTTTCTATAATGAATACATGTATTATTACATCTATCAATTTAAAATTATGAGCTACTTAATGTTAGTTAACGAGGCAGCAATTTGTTGGTAAAACAGATACATAAACCCTAAAGACCAGGGTTCTGAGTAGTTTGCAGAGAAAAATAATTAAGGTGGAGGACCAAAACTGGTGGACCACAGGTATATCTGAGTCCTAAACATCTCTAATCCAGATGGCAAGTACTTGCCCACATTTAAATATTGGGAGATCTTTCTTAATAAATGCTGACTTACATCTTATCTTGAACTAAGATTTGCACACACTGGACCCAGATGGCAATCATTGGAGCAGAGGAATACCCTGAGCCCCATCCCCTGCCATTGGTCCTCCTCTTTAGATGGCTGTTGAGTTAACTATTGTCCCACCACTCGCTAGAAACGCCCCACCCTGAGGTCTAAGCCAGTGCCTTTCCTTTTTAATCACACTTTCACTGCATTATTTTTAAACTGCTGAACTGTTTTTATATTACTGCCTAAGCTCTGCAGGAAATTGACTCTAATATCCCTTGATTATGCAAAAAACCAGTCAACCTGTGCAAAGCGGGGGAGGCAAACAGGCTACTAACACTTTACAGGTGTGAGTTTCACCCCTGGCTACACTTTGGAACTACCTGGGGAGCTTTTAGAAATCCCAAGGCCCAGACCACACCCCAGATCAATTACATCGGTGTCTTTAAAGCTCCCCTGGTAACTCCAAAGGGTAGCCAAGACTGCAAGCCTGCACTAGGAGAAATGGTGCAGACAGACCCGAGGCTGAGACTGGAGACAATGCTTCAGGAGGCTGATGGATTGGCAGGGAGTTGGAAGACAGCTGTGATTCTACCTCTAGCTCTTCCACACACCAGCTGAGCTTCCTTAGGGAGCAAGTTCACGTCTCTGAACCTCTGTGCTATCATCTAAAGAGAGGAGTATAGCCCCTTCCTTAGAGGATTATTATGAAGATTAAGTGGGATAAGGCCTTGTAAAGAGTTCAGCCTCACGAGGATGTTGAGAAAAAAGGTTCGCTCATACATTGCTGGTGGGGCTGCAAATTGGTGCAACCACTATGGAAAGCAGTATGGAAATTCCTCAGAAACTTGGAATGAAAGGACCATTTGACCCAGATACCCCACTCCTCAGTTTATACCCAAAGGACTTAAAATCAGCATGCTACAGTGACGCAGCCACATCAATGTTTATAGCAGCTCAATTCACAATAGCTAAACTATGGAACCAATAGATGAATGGATAAAGTTCCCTTCAATAGATGAATGGATAAAGAAGTTGTGGTATATATATATACAATGGAATATTATTCAGTCTTAAAGAAGAATTAAATTATGGTATTTTCCCATAAATGGATGGAACTGGAAAATATCATATCATTATCTCACTTTATCCCCTCAGCAAGTCTACCAGGAAAGTACTAGAAAGGGGAAAGTGACATAGCAGAGATGGAAGCGCTCTGTGGCCCACTGGCAGAGCAGAAAGCAAACAGTATGAATGTGCCCACAGGAAAGTCCCTGGGCAGGGAGGTAGAGAAGCATTCACTCCAAAGAGACTGCCACTCAAAGTACTGCCAGGACATTTCAGGCAAGTGGGCTCCCACCAGATGCATGCCAACCCTTCCTGTCTCCTGCCCTCACTCACACCCAACCCCAGTCTCAGCTAACTCCAGGCTTAGACCTGAGCCCAACAGCTGGGGGAAGTTCCCTGCAGTAGGAAGGTCCCAGGTCCCAGTCTTAGCTCTGCCATTTACCTCAAACAGGTCACTCCTCTTCCAGATCTTTCCATTTCCTCATCCCCTGGATGAGAATAATCATCCCAGATGTCTCCACCAACCTCTTAGGGTTTTATGAGGAGGACTGTAGATCCGTGGGAGAGAACATGTGAAAATTCCTATTAGTGGTCAAAGAAACAGGACAAAAAGTTGGCAGCTATGCCATCCATGAACAGGTTTGTGGGTGCTGTGCATCCACTTGCTACCCCCAAACTTAATAGTAGAGTTGTGTGTGGACTTGTTTTCACCAAGGACTCATAGGATTTTAGATACCTGCAGGGTAGCAGGGGAAATGGGTATGAGGAAGAGAACCATTTTGAATTCTGAGCTCCTCCACAGAATGCAGCCCAGTGTGCTCATGCTGGGACCTCCTTGAGGGTGGCTCAGAGTCCTAGGAAATCACTAATTCACGTCTCAGACAGAATCATCCTTGTGAGTACAGCTTATATTTTTCAAAACCTTTCCTAAGTAGCACCTTACTTTGATTGCCACCAGACCCCCTAGAGAAAGGCAAGGTGTGAATTCTTGTCCCCTTCTGACATATTTGACAAGATGTATGCAAAGATTGAATGAAATGAAATTATGAGTACTTAGCACAGGGATGGCGCCAGGCTGCCCGAGTGGTGGTCACGGTCAAGGTGGTCTTTAGCACTGCTAAGCCCAATGTGCAGAAGCATGCACCCTGCCCATCTCCACGGGATATATCACAACACCATCCTCTCTTGCCTGAGCAATGACAACAGCTCCCTTACTAACTCCACTGCCCTTGGACTTAGCCCTGGATGTTCTCCACACTATTCTTCTTACCAATATCAAGCCGGGTCATGTCACTCTCACACCTTCTATGAGCTGCCCCTTTCCCCAGGATCAAGTGCAAATAAAGTGACTGATGAGTCCAACACAATTATATTTTTACAATTGTTTGTATTACATTATTTTTGGTGGAATCAAAAGTAAATTCGACTATATGTAATTCACATGAAATAACTACTCTAAAATATGTGGTCTATGTGGGCAAAGATTAAAGATATATTCCAAAATATCAATAATTCTACTAGGTAGGATAAGAAGCAATAATCCAAATAAAAAGGCTTCTAGTTTCCTATGTCATTTGCATGGTTATAAATTGCAGAAATGCAGCCAGGTGCTGAGGTGTGTACATGTAATCTCAGCGAGTCAGGAAGATCCCTAGTTCAAGGTCAGCCTCAGCACCTTAGTGAGGCCCTAAGCAACTTAGCAAGATCCTGCCTCAAAAAATAAAAAGGTCTTGGATGTAGCTCAGTGTTAAAGAGGCCCTCGTTTTAATCCCCAGAACCAAGAAAAAAAAAATTGCAGAAATGAGGAGAGGAGGGAAAAGGGGAATGCTGGGGAATGATATTGGTCAAATTATATTGTTATATCATATGCACATAAAAATATGTAGCCATGAATGCCACCATTATGTACAATTATAACACACCCATAAAAATATGGAAAAATAAAAATAAATTGCTAAAATTACAGAATATACTAAATTGAGCCGGAAGAACTCACATGTGACAAAGGAAGTACTGAGTAGGCTCATCAGTGTTAAATAAACACTCAAGATCTACTTTCCACACATACTGAAACGTGGGTGAGCTCATTGCCCAGGCTCCAGGTCCTGACTCACAGGTCGGCCTCTCACCCCATCCCCACCCCCACCCTCTTCTCTCCAGGCTCCATGTCCCAGTCCTCCTCTTGGTTTCCTCCCACTTTTTGTGCCCTGCCAGGCTCCGGGGCCTTTGTACATCCTATGTGCTCCCTGACACATCCCCACCACCCAGACTCTCCCCACTTAGCTATGATTGCTTATTTATCTGCTTGTTCCATGAGGTGGTAAGCCATGCATGGGGACAGACGATAACCCCAATACCTAAGAAAGGATAAAAGGAAAGAGGAGGAGGCAAACCAGGAGGAGGAAGCCAGAAGGACAGGAGGAAGGAAAAGAAGGAGGGAAGGAACACCACAGCCTTGCTATTCAAGAGTCCCTTCCCAGGCCCTGCTTTCTCTTCATATTCAGGGTTATACTCCAACTAACCTCTGGGAAGAATGTTTGAAGAATTAAGGAACCAACAAATTGAAACACGGGAACATTGTTTAAAAAAAAAATTAAAGCACGAAGATTTATTCTTTAAAAAAATCAATATCCTGCCTGAGAAATTTACTCATGGAAATTAAGAAAAAAAAATCAAAATCAAGATTCATACTGTCCTCTGAGCCAAGGGTTCCCTTTGAGAAAACCCCCTGAAATAGCATAAGCCTCAGAGAGAGAGAAGCAGAGGAGCCAAACCTCAGATGAGCCTCAATCAATCCTGTAGAGGGAGGATCCAGCACCCCTTCTTTGGTGTCTCGTGGGAGTTGGCATGGGTTTCACCCTGACTAGAGCTTCACATGTCCATCTGCACCTGCTGCTCCCTGAGCAACTGGAGTCAGGACCCAGGTCTGAGCCTTGTGTGTCCCCAAGACGTAACACACGGCGTGGCATGTAGTAGATGCTCAAGAAATGTTTTGGACAAGAATGAATACATGGATGACCTCTACTCCCACTTCTCCTTGAAGAAGCTTCCTACATCACTCATTCTTTTAATGAACACTTTTATATGCCAGATAACCACCAAAAAATAATGCCTCTTGGAGTCTATAATCATAATCTCTTGGCGTGTGCTCAGTGTTAGGAAGAGAACACTCAACGTGAAATTGGAGGCAACAGGAGGAGTAAATTAAAGCTGAAAGCTATATGGGATTTCACCTGGCAAAAAGAGGGGAGGTAGAAGAGAAAGTTCTAGAAAATAGGAAGCATATATGAGAAGGTCCTGATGGGAGATTGTAACCATGCAGAAGGACATGAGGGGATACCAGATCCCCAGACCTGAAGTTCAGCACAGTACAATGTGGTGCTTTTATACAGGACTTAGCAAGGAAAGCCCTTCCTTCCAATAAAGCCCTCTGTGAAAACCAGTGGAATCAAACATAAAAATAGAGCTGATTCAGTTGGAGCCACCAAGGTGGAAAGCATTTTATCTAGGACGTCTCAGACTTCAACATGCACACAAATCACCTGGAATCACATTAAAAGAGATTTGAACTCAGGAGGTCTGGGAGGGGCCCCAGATTCTATATCTCTGACTGCCCCCAGGGAATACTGCCACTGTCCACCAGCTCACTTTGAGCAGAAGTCCCCAGACACTTGTCAGGCAGTTAACTAGGACCCAGGAGAAAGCCAAAGACGGTGAAATGGCCTCTCTGGATCAGAGGGGAAGACTGTTTGGAGTGTGTTAATGTATGTGTATAAGCTCCTGTGACTCTTCTCAGAAGGCGAGAGATGATAAGTGTTGGTGAGGTGGCAAAAAGAGTCACACTCTTGACTGGGGATATAGCTCAGTTGGTAGAGTGCTTGCCTTGCAAGCACAAGACCCTGGGTTCAATCCCCAGCACTGCCAAAAAAAAAAAAAAAAAAAAAGGCACACTCTTGGTAGGAATGAAAATTGACCAGCACAGAGGTTTCTCAAAAAATTAAAAAACGGAAACACTATATGATCCAACAATCCCACTTCTGGTCATACTTCTAAGAAATAATGTCAGGGTCTCAAAGAAATATTTGCAGTCCCATGTTTATTACAGGATTAATCACAATGCCATGATCTGGAAACCTAAATGTCTGTCAACAGATAAACTGTTATCTATGTACATTTACAATGGAATATGATTAAGCCCTAAAAAAGAAAATTCTGCATTTGCAACAACACAGATGATCCTGGATGACATTATGCACAAAAAGATAAATACTGCATGACCTCACTCACTTCTATGTGGAATCTCAAACTCAAACTCAGAAGCAGAGAGAACTGCAGATAACCAGGAGGTGGAAGGATGGGGGAAGATATAGAAAGATGTTGGCACAGTGTACGCAGCTGCAGTTATGCAAGGTCTAAGCATCTAGCTGAGTGTCTAACAGGCAGCATGGTACCGTGCCCAACAACACTACATGGTATACTTGAAATTTGCTGAGAAGGTAGGTCTAAGATGTTCCCACCACCAAAAAGCAGTAGATAAGGTAACAGGTATGTTTATTAGCTTGATTGTGGTGATTGTTTCACAACATATAGAAAAACATCCCACTATGCACTGTCAATATATACAACTTTGTCAATTAGACCTAAACAAAGCTAAGATGTACATGTGCACATGGGCCTGCAGGTAAACCAGAGACACCGTAAAGCCCTGGGTGTTTCATGGCTGGTGACCTTGTGAACAGGCACTCATTTCTGCTTCCGTTTTTGTCTGTGTGTACGTGTGCACACTCAATAAATGCTCACAACTAGAATAAGACTGATGGGCACCAAAATAGTTCCCAGGAGCTACAGCAGCATAATCCGGATTTAGAAGAAAATAAATTATTTGATCTGTCACTCGGGTGTCGTAGGTCACTCACAATCCACCCACCTCCTGCCCTGTTATTTTAGTGCCTCAGATGAAAGAGAGGAAAAGATGTTCCGTGGCGGCTTCAGTGTCTTGGAAAAGAGTGAGGACAGGAGCTTCATGAGAATCATCTCTCCACCAATTCTTGGATCAAAGATCCAGCTGTACCCGGGGGTGTCTCAAGATGGCACATAGTTATAGAGTGTCTGTGCCTTCAGAGCAGAGGGCTAGGACCGCCTTGGGATTGCAGGGCTATGTAAAATCCTCCTTCCCCAAGTGGTCACCCCTTCCAGAGGTTATTATGCCTGACACTGTGCCTTTGGAGTTTCTGAGCTTGTAATCTAAAGATTTCCAGCCTAAAGGATTTTCATTCTTCTGTGTGGGATAACACTTTAAGCTGTTAGCTGTAATTCTTTAGGGAGTTTGCAGACCCGTAGGTGAAAGCAAGTCCACTCAAAATGAGACCCTGGATGGGAGCCACTGGTTTTGTCAAACTCTAAAAAGCAAATGTGATCCTTGGCAGTGTTAGTAAGAGGGTACAAGTTCAAAGAGAGGATGATCCCTGAGAATTCATGCACTTGGGATCGACAGAGTACCAGAATGATCCTAAAACACAAATCTTTGTCGTAGGTCTCCACTATGTGAGGTCCTTTAGTGGCTGCCCATTGCTGTCAGGAGACCCAAGTCATCTTCAAATGACCTGTGGAGTCCAGCTCACACAGCCTTATTACCACTCTGGCATGTATCTCCTGCTGTGTTGGCCCATCACTAAGTTCTGCCTTCGTGGACTTTCTATGAAGTACCACCCACTTCCCAGAACCTTGGCACCTGCTATTTCCTCTGCTTGGACTGCCCTCCTCCTCTCCCTTTTCACCTGACCAGCTCCCCCTCACCTTCGAGTCTCAACTTCACTGTTACTTCCTGAAAGAAACGTTCCATGATTCTGCGACTCTGCCGTCCACACACCTGAGCATGCTCCTCCATCCCACTTTTCTTGCAGGAATGATTGCTAATATTTCCTCAGTGTGAACAACATGCCAGGCTTGGTTCTAAGTGGTCTCATTTATTAACCACTCATAACCTTGATGAAGCAAGGACCTGTTCCTTCCCCCACTTCAACCAATAGGGAAGTTAAAAACCAGCAAGATCAATTTTCCCAATGTCACCAAATGGTAAGTGGTGGAGCTGGAATTCTGGCTTCAGAATTGCTTACTGAGCATATATTTTCCCACCATGTCCCAGAAGCCAGGAATCAGGTCTTCTTCATCCCTTTGTCACCAGTACCCTGCACAATGCCTGGCATGTGATAAGCACTTCATAAATATTTGTAAAGTGGGTCAATTAGGGTGAGACCCAAGGACAATAACTAGGTGATGAGATCTGGGAGTGATATCATAAGGAAAATGGCTGAGGGTGAAGAGAATGCTACTGAGCCAAAAGATGTAGAGCACACCAGGAGCATTGAGAAGAAAACATTTCTTCTGAGTGGCTGCAAAAGGCAGAGCCAGAAACAATAAGGCAAAAGCACAGAAAGGAGACTCTGAAAAAACCATCGCTCAGTGTTACGCTACAGTATAAAGGGAGCTTCCCTTAGGTAGCCAGGGCTGCTTCACAGCAAGAACTCAAGGCTGGGGAAAAATTTAATAGGAAACAACCCAGACAGATCCAAGCCTCAGATGGGAATCTAAGCTGAATGGCTTCTGTGTCCCCCCAACCCTGATATCCTATGGACCTCTGAATCCCACCGGCCTCCCTCCCTGCCCCTCATTCCCTGGCATTCCAAAGCAAACACTTCAACAGAGGTTGTCATAATTGGCTCCTTGCTGAAAAGAAGGAAAGATGAACTCAAGTTGTAACAAATACAACAGAAAAAGACAGGCAGACCCTTCCCTGTCTCGGGAGCCTCCTGGCCCAGGGAAGGATCAAAGTCACAGGAATGGATGAGGCCACTTCCTAACCTGCCAAAACTGCCACCACTCCACCACCCTGCCTCTGAGAATGAAGCACTGCTCTTGGGGACAGAGGAGACAATCTGGTGTTCCTTGAAGCTCATGGCTAAGTAGTTTTCATTTGCATTTAATTGAATAGAGCAGGCGACAGAAGGTGCTTCTACTAGATGACCTTTCGGGCCTTCTCCACTTATATTTTGATTTTATGAATTGAATTAGGTTGAATCATAGCATGTCAGAACTAGGAAGGAATTTAAACACCATCCACTCTAATCCCTTTGCCTTATAAAGAAGGAAATTTGAGCACAGAGAGAAGTAGTTTGTCCAAGGTTGCACAATAAATTGGTAACAAAATTGGAACTCAACCACCTGTCTCCTGGCCCCTGATTTACATGATACTTTTCTCCAGTTCTCCAAGACCATTTTCAGAAAGTCAATGCTCTCCAACCCGGCACGTCCAGCTTCTGTCACCCCCGTGGGGAGTCCTAACCCTCGTCTCACTTAGATCCTGGCCGGGAATGAACTAGCCTCTTGAGAAACCATTTTAAAACAAGGACCAGGTGATTTCTTTTCTCTCATCCAAGCCAGAGGCAGTGGAACAGGAGCAGAATGGAGACCAGAAAGGCAGTCACTTAATGAGACGCTGCCAAGCACTCTGACAGCTACTTGAGGACTCAGTGCACTGGCCCACGTGGTAGCATTGGAAAAGAGAAAGATGTAAGCTGAGTAAGCTGGAAATAACCTTAAAGATCCACCAACCCTGTGACTCCCAAATACTACTCCCTGGTCTTGCCATGGTGAAATGGGAAAAAAGAAAAAAATATATATATATATATATACATATATGTATATATATAAATGCTTAATCCTATTTGTACGTGTGCAAATTTGTTCACACATTTCCTGAGAAAGACAGTCCTTTATATTGAGATTTTCTTCTTCTTTCACTTCTAATCATAATGTACCCTTTATTTTTAAAATTATAGTTTATGGTTTTATTTTTAATATTCTTAGCAGGCCAAATGAAAATTGACACTCAAGTTATTTGAGTCTCTATGAATTTGTGTTCTCCAAGTTTCTGTAATCTGTTTTAAGCCCAATTCAAAGCTTGAGCATCTGGAACACTTCTCCCACCTCAGTATTAAAGCTACTGCGTCATCTGGGGCAAGCTGGTTAACTTGGAGCCTCTCCTTCCCTATCTGGAAAGTAGGCACAGTAATCCCCCGACCAACCTCGTCACAGGTAACAAGAGGTCAACCTATGTGAAAGTGTTTAGACTATGAAGGGTCAGCACAGCAGGGGCAAACTCCGGAGCCTGCAGGGCAGTCAACGGAACAAAACTGTCCAGGTGTCAGTCTTGGAGCTGAGGAACCCAATGAGGCAGGGTGGAGAGTGGGGCAAACTAGCACATTCAGCTCTTGAAAGGTGGAGACAGACTGCCCTGGCCAGTTTTTGACTTGCAATAAAGTGGGTCCCGCTATAACCAGACAGTCTCATTCTCAAGAATGTTGGGACTTTACATTTTTATGTGCTATCTTTTGAGTATTAAATGTTGGCCACAGATTCAAACTATAAAAACTGTGACAGACAAAATACATTACAGACAGTCAGCCCACATGTGAACCTTGGGTCTCAATGACACCGTCTGTTTCTAAAAGCCCATCGACAGGTCACTGCAGTAAGTGCCAAAGCGCCCTTCATTGCCTGCAACAGGAGCATACTCAAGACGAACTTGAGCCATACAAACATGCAGTGAAGACCAGCCCTGAGCATCTGCACTCAATTCAGAGCGAGGCCAGGGATAAAGCTGGTTGAGAAAACACTTCATGAATCAGGATGACACTCTGTGAAAGTTTACCCACGAGTTTAAATCTGGATCACTTCTCTGTCCAACTTGAAACACAATTTCCTCAGCCTAAAAATAAGGTCACTTCTACATGCCTTGCCTACTTAAGTATTGTATATAATTTCAATTTAGAAAAGATGGGAAACACATGGTGAGACTGTTAAGTCCCCAATGATGACAATGATGATGATGATGGCTGACTGCATGCTGGGCCCTGCTCTGAGCTCGTTAGATATATTAATTTTATCCTGTGGCCATCCAATGAAGTAAAAACTACTATCATTAGCATTTTGCTGCTATCAAAACTAAGGCACAGAAAGGTTAGGTAATTGCCCAATGTAGCACAGCTGAAAACTGCAGCATGGGGAGCCAATTGATTGCAACCTTCTTTCTGGAGAAGAGAAAATCCAGAATCCCTTTTAATACATCCATCCAGGAAGCTCCACCAACTGATTAAGCTATCATGCAGGTTAAAATCCGGTTCCTCAGCTCTAGCCCAATACAATGGTTAGCACAAGAGGTTCCACTGCCCCTATTAAATATTAGCTCCCACCAGTGTGGTGCCTCTGCCTGCAAACCCAGCAGCTGGGGAGGCTGAGGCAGGAGGATCATGAGTTCAAGGCCATCCTCAGGAACTTAGTGAGGCCCTAAGCAACTCAGCAAGACCCTGTCTCTATATAAAATATAAAAAGGGCTGGGGATGTGGCTCCGTGGTTGAGTGCCTCTGGGATGAATCCCCAGTACCCACTCTACCACCACCCCCCCAAAAAAAATCAGCACCATTCCTCCTACTTTGTTCTTCATTGTGAAGATGGATCCACAGATAGGTGCAGGTCAGGGTCTCACCCTCATTTGGGTCAGACAGTTCTTTGCTGCGGGGAGGGTCCTGTGCACCTCACGGTGTTGAGCAGCATGCTCACCGTTTTCTACCCGCTAGATGCCAGCAGCAAGACTCATCCATCCCTCCTCCCCCGAGCTGTGACAACAAAAAACAAGCCTTCTTCAGATACTGTCAAATGTCCCCTGGGGTACAACATTGTTCCCTATGAGAACCCCTGGTGCACGGTGGGATTAGTCAGATTCCTCCTCCTGTACTCATGACTCACCGCCATCCCTACAGCTGCCGCGCTCCACCTTACCCGGCAGGTGGCTCCACCCCCGACTGAAGCCTAAGACACATCCCCCAGGAAACACAGCCCAGGGAATTTTCCATTTTAAGGATTTCAGAGTTCATTCCTGGAGTGAATGGATGAGGTTTGGAAGCAACAGATAAGACAGGAATGGGGAAATAAAGTCGCATATTATGCTACTTAGGTATAGTTGGTAGTAGGGCTCAGCGAGGCGGGGCGCAGGGAAGCTCCAAAGTAAGTAGGGGCTGGGGCGCGGCTCAGGATGGAGCGCCAGCCTTGCACGTCTACGCCCTGCTTTCCACTGCCAGGATGACAGACAAAAACAACGATAATAATGATAGCAGCCATCAAGAGTTAAACCGCCTCACATTGTTATCTCCTCATTTAGCTATTTAACAAAAATGTTGTGATTGCTTTATGACATCATCCTCCCCTAACATCTCCAAGGAGGGAACTACTCTTACCACATGCGCAACATGCGGACCACAAAACTGAACTTCACTGATGTAAGATGAGGCCGCAATTATTTACCCCACAGGCCATTTGGCTGCAGCTGTCCCTCCCTCTCCCAGCTTGTCCACCTGCAAACATCCTTGGCAGCCATTGGCTAAAACGTCATCAGCCCGCGAAAAGGAAACCATTCAAAAGAGGCTTCCATGCCATCTTCTCCCCTTCTCTCCTTCCTTCCAGCCCTGGGAGTGGACACTGTCCCTCCTAATAAAATCTCTGGTGTGAGGTTCTGTGTGTGGAGTGTTCTCTGGGCGCCTTCACTGGGCCCTGACTCAGACTGGGCACCCCCAGCGCCTGCTCCCCTGGATTCGAGGGTCTGAGCTGCCTCGGGACCCAAACCGAGCTGCATTTTCTTACAATTGAGGTTTAAAAAAAAAAAAAACTTGCCACACAGGAGGAACAGGAGCAAGCCTGCTGCTACCTCAGCATCCAAAAGGTAGCCTTGGTACAGCAGGAAGAGATTCCCATCCCAGCAGCTCTGCCATTTTCTTCTTAATGGTCTGGATCCAGTAATTCATCCTCCCCGGGACCCAAGTTCCTCATCTGTAAAACCAGACACCACGTAAGAGTCTGGCTCTAAAATCCCCAAACCCTCCTCTGCTACCCTTCCCTTCTCGAACCTTCTCCAACACAAGTGATGGTGATTTGTCATTAAATTAGGAATTAAAGAAAAATGCTTAACAAGAAAAAATAAAAAAGATTAACTCTCAAACCAAGTGCTTCCCATTATAAAACTCCATTTTCTCACTAAATACCGGATTAATGTTGTTTAAATTGTGTTGCTGGAATGACTGGGGGAGGGGAGAATTAATGAACTTCCACTAAGCAAAAATGTTCATCAGCTGGGGAGGAAGTGCTAAATTAATGAAGAAGAAACACTAAAAAAACAATCACACCGAGCCAGCTTTCTTTAGAATTATATTAGCAAAATGCAGCAAGACAGCAATTGGTTCAAAGTGGAGAACAAAGGAGAACAATGAAGGAGAAAAGCAGTGGCCTATTTATTCACAGCATCCCTGAGATGCAGAGTCGGGAGCAGACCCTGGTGAATGCATCCTTAATAAGTGACCCAGTGACGGCAACCACAGCTTGGAAAGGTTTCACACAGATTACCCTCCTCAGTCCTCACTAGCAGGTAGTGTTTGTATCTCCATTTTATTGCTAGGCAAACCGCATCTAGGGAGGCCCATTTCCTTGCCCCCGGCTGGTAGACAGCAGAGTCGGAATCTGAACCCAGACCTAACCCCAAATCTTGTTCTCACCACCTCCACTCTCTACACCTTGGCTGGTCTTTGAGTATCTGTGTTGTGGAGTACTCACTACATCATGAGGTGGTCCAATTCCCTGGTAGAGAGCTCTTTGCTAAAAGGCATGATCTTAATTGGTGCTGAGGATGTGTCCTTGTGACTGTATCCCAAGACACAGGCTCTCACTCTGCCTCCCCGCTCCACCACCCTAATGTCCAGGACCAAACATCTCCCTTTTCGCCGTGGAGTCCATCAGAGTTAAAGCCACTGATTGATCTCACTGACATCTTCCTATCATTCCTCATCTTGCATTCTCTTCCTTGATCCTCATTTGACAAGGGCTCCAGACCCTTTAAATCTGAATTGCCTTCTCCAGGACGCACCTAGGATTGGCAATGAGACTCTTCAAGAACTGAACCCAGACTTCTCAGTGAACCAGAGAAGAGAACAAAGGACTCTCCCCAACTCGCCCTCTCCATATTCAAGGCTTGCTGCCTCTGTTACTCTGCTCCCATCCTCCCAGTATTTGTCTTGGCAGACTGGTCACCTACTGGTTCAAGGTGGGCTTGCTCCCAAACAGCAAAGAAATCTCTAGACCTTTTACACACATGGCCTTCTTAGCCAGTGTAACTCAACTCCACTTCTCATTAATTAGTTGATTCTTAGCAGAATGCAGTTAACAGATTTCACCAGACAAAACTGCCAGGAAAGGACCAGCGTTCTGCTCTACTCAGTACCCTTCCCATTTGTGAACCAACTAAATGTTGTCACTTCGTTCAACAGGAAAATATCACCCAGTTAACCAATAAAATCATCACTGTCACTTGTAAGCCTTTAGCCTTTGTCTTACAAAACATGTTCACATCAATAACAAAGTTTAGCTTTCTGATCACTGGCTAGAAGATAACCACGCTTAGGATAATGCTGCAAGTTTCACACTGACATAATTATTCGCCCTTTTCCAGATGAAGAAAATTAGGTACAGAAGATTTCAGTGACCTGTCCAAGGTTGCACAACTACCTTAATGCTTTTTCTCCTATAACAACCAGGACTCAGCAAGACCCAAAGCTCACATTTTCTCCCCACCACACACAATGTCTGCCAAGTTCAAATCCTCCTTCCTTGGTTCGTCAGGCACCTGAGTTTCTCTCTACTTACCCAACTTCTCATTTGATTGTCACAAACATCCTAAGATGCTGGGACAGGAGAGACCACGTCCCAAAGACTGGCCAAGCTTCTGAGTTCTTATCAGTTATTCTCTCCTGGTCCAGGATCCAGACAGAGGCCCCCCAACCTGCTTTATTAATCCATGTTCTTGTTTCTGACGGAGACTCTCAGAGCTCAGAGGGCCTCTACAGGTCAGAGGGTTGGAGAGGGCCAAGTCACATCCCCTGCAGAGAAAACCAATCAATCTCATGTCAACCTACCTGCTCTCAAAAAAAGAGCAGCTGATCAGCCACAGCCGATAAGAGGGAGGTAATTTAAAGGTCAGATGCGGGCTGGCTGTCTATCTGCCCTTCTTTCATGACAAATGTGTCTGGGATGCGAGTGCAGGAGATGGTTATATTTTAAGGTGGGCACACTGACTTCTCCCACCCTGTGGCAACCCCTTTTTATAAGGGCCTGTCCAGGAGTTACAAAAGGCAGGATGACAAAGAGAAATGAGCACTGGATGGGAGGCGGGGAACCAGGAACAGGCGCTGAGCATCAGTACTAGCTCCTGGTCTTTGGACCAGGCCTGAGCCCTTGGAGGCTGCCTTTCTTCATCTTCCAAAAAAGATGGGGCAAGCCACCAGCACAGCAATGCTATGACACAAAATTGCCCCTGAGAGTCCTAATCCCATCCACCACAATGCCAGAGTCGTAAGAACCCTGAGAAGGCAACTAGCCAGACAGGTTATAGTCGCTATGAGTCTATTCATACCCCCAGCTCCCAGCAATCACCAGCACTTTCTGAAACCTGAGTGCACTAGGGAGCCATCTCATGACCCGCCTGCTAAGGGACCATTTTTCAAATTGGGAAACTGAGGCCCAGATTCATAAAGCAACTTAAGAGTCTCAAAGTGAGTTTAAGGCAGAGTCCATTCTCAAATGCAGGACTCGGGGGTCCCAACTGAGTACACTTTCTACCATGGCATGCTGAGAGGCTCATTCTTTTCCCTTTTGAACAAAATACAATGTTCTAGAAACTGACTTTCAAATTATGTTCCTTAGAACCATCACATTTGGACAAAGTGGCAGAATTGGGCAAGGGTACAGGACTCCTCTCTGCTTCACTCAAGGGCAGTCTGTGTTATCTTGAATATCCAATAATAGCACTGGCTATCAGGTGCTGTGGAGGAGTTTTTATGTGCATTATCTTGTTCAATACTCCCATGGAGCCTGAGAGGGAGCTGTTGGTTTTACTCCCATTTTAGAGATGAGGAAACTGAGGTAAGGATTACAAAGATTAAATAACATGTTCAAAGCCATACAGCCAGCAAGAAACAGAGCAGGCGTCAGAT
The DNA here is from genome assembly GCA_020662805.1 of Glaucomys volans. Lineage (NCBI taxonomy): Eukaryota > Metazoa > Chordata > Mammalia > Rodentia > Sciuridae > Glaucomys > Glaucomys volans. The sequence goes on from JAJEJO010000290.1 coordinate 309,229, forward strand.
CCAGGCCATCTGATTCAAGGGGCCTCCAGTGACCTCACAGTGTACTACCAAAGGACAATTCCCTTGGAAAAAAAAGATCCACCAGCCTGAAACTATGTGATTACTGTAAGAAAACAAGAGAAAACACTTCAAGTCATTGGTGTACGCCAAGACTTTTTGGACAGGACTCCAAAAACAAAGGCAAGCAAAGTAAAAGTAGACAAACAGGATTATATCAAACTGAGAATCTTCTGCACAGCAAAGGAAACAACTAGCAGAGTTAAGAGACAACCTACAAAATGGGAGAAAATATTTGCAAACTAATCACCTGATAAAGGATTGAAGTCCAGAATATATAAGAAACTCACACGTACGTACGTACACACACACACACACACACACACACACACACCAAAAAAAAAAACACACACACACACAAAACACCTGTAATCCTAGCAGCTCGGGAGACTGAGGCAGGAGGATCGCAGATTTGAAGCCAGCCTCAGCAACTTAGTGAGCTGTAAGCAACCTAGTGAGACTCTACCTCAAAATAAAAAAACAAGAAAAGGGCTGGGGATGTGGTTCAGTGATTAAACACCCTTGGGTTCAATCTCTGGAACCAAAAAAATTAATTAACCAAAAAAATTAATTAAAATTAATATAAAAAATAATCCAACTATAAAACAGGCTATAGATCTGAATAGATATTTCTCAGAAAAAGATATACAAATAGCCAACAAGTGTTTACAAAATGTTCCATCTCACTGATCATTAGGAATACACAAATCAAAATCATGATGAGTTATCATCTCACCCCAGTTAGAAAAGCTATAGCCAAAAAGACTAAAAATAACAAATGCTGGTAAGGTTGCAGAGAAAGGGTAATTCTCCTACAGTCTTGGTGGGAATGTAAATTAGTATTGTCACTATGGCAAACAACATGAAGAGTCTTTAAAAATAGAGCTACCATATGATCTAGCAATCCCACTACTAGATATAGAAAATGTAATTGTATTAAAGATATACCTGCCCATGTTTATAGCATCACTTTTCACAATAACCAAAATAGAGAATTAACCAAGCTGTCCATCAAGGGATAAATGGATAAGGAAAATGTAGCACTGTGTACAAAGGAATATTACTCGGTCATAAAGAAGAATGAAATCCTATCATTAGCAAGGACAGAGCTGGAGGTCATTACATTAAGTGAAATAAGCCAGACCCAAAAAGACAAATACCACATGTGCTCACTCATTTGTAGAAACTGAAGTTGATTTCATTGAAAAATGGAGTGGAATTGTGGTCATTAGAGGAAAAGAAGGACAAGGAAAATTGGGGGATAGAAAGAAGTTGGATAAGGGAGACCATAACACAAAGGGGAGGAAATACTTCCAGTTTCTACTGCATGATAGAGTAACTATTGGTTTCGATAATCTACATTTCACAGTAACTGGATGAGTATGAAAGTTCCCAACCAATAGAAGTGATTAATGTCTGAGGAGATGGAAGTGCTTATGAGCCTAATTTGATCATTACACATTGCAGACAGCCTTGAACTCCATGCAGATACACAATTATATCTCAACTAGAATTTTTTCTTCTTCTGTTTATTTTTTTCCCTGTTTGAAAGGGACTGCTCAGAGGTGGAGGAGAGCACCCTGGCTTCTTTCCTAAGTTCCTCACCTTGTGTCTTAGGTGGGGCAGTCAACTAACAAGCCAATCTTCTTCAGGAAGTGCAGTGGGATGGGGGTGCACTAGAACTGTGATCTCCAGTGGCCTACACAGTGCCTGAGAGGTCTTGCACTCGAGCCACAGCACTGTGAGCAAGGACACTGCAGAGTCCCATCAGGACTCTTCAGAACCCAAAGCAAAGGCTACTCCGTTCCTTCCCCTGGTCCATTGCATCTGCAGTTGTTTCATCCATAACACTTTTGCGAGGTGCAGACAACTGCACCCTTAGCATGCGGGCAACTGCTCTGGAGTCACACTGTTTTCAACAAGCCCAGATCCAAACCTCAGTTTCGGAACAACCTACTTTCCACCAACCAATTCCTGCAACTTTACTTGTCCCTGATCTTTCCTGCTTTGACCCAAAAAATGCCAGCTATAAACAAGGCTGCTGAGACAAAGGCCTCAAATGCCTGGGCCTTGACATATCTATTTCAGGAGGTTTCGATTCACTCCTTAAAGGTCCCTCTCAACTTCCCAAGCTTGTCTGGAACCTGAGGGGCTGCAGGCCTTTGGATAGGGCCCCAAAAGTAGATGCTAGATAGATATCCTCTGATCTAAAAAACAAGTTAATGAGATCTCTGGGACAGCAGTTCCCAATGCCTGCCCTAACAGTCCTGCCCAGCTATCCAGACATCAGCTGAATCATTTCACAACCATTCAACACAACACAGTCCTGAGAAGGGGTTGTAAAGGATGATACTTAATGACAGGAAATGACGTTAATGACTATCAAGAGGAGATACAATAGTGCAATTCACTTTTATATTTTCAATGTGCTTATGTTAGGGCATATGCAAATAGAATATGTGCTTTATAAATTTTAAATAGGATATTATTTATGAACTGTGTTCTATCTCCTTTTTTCACATAAAGTCGCATGAACTTTCTATCCTTTCACACAGGTGTGTGTGTGTACCTCCTTAGTGCCAGATGACCAGTGATTTTGTTCTTTCCTACTCCCATATTTTGGATGGAAAGCTGTTGATTTTGCAAGCCTGCAAACTGCTTCTTCTTTGAGGACTAACCCATCCACCCACCAGTTGTGCAGGGCCATCATATTGTTCTCATCCCTTAAAATACTGCACCATGACTCAGACTAGCAGAGTAGAGTCCTCCCTCCCCCTGTGCACAGTGAGTAGCTTGAAGGAGAGTTCATGGTCCAGTCTGACCCGAGTCTCCTCTCAGACTGAATATCTGAGCATTGCACAAGAGAGGGCTTCACTCTTCCTCTGAGATTTTGAGCTGAAAAGATCATAATAGCTAAGATTATTGGGAGACATTATGCTGATTCCACTATGTATATAGAAACCATGCCTTAGGATGAAGGCAAGACACAGCAGAAAGTAGATCAAGGAAGTAGAAAAAGCGCCATATTGACATTTTGGATCTGGCCATGCCTGATCCCTAAAATTTCCAGTATGTGACCTAGTATATCCCCTCTATGAAACTGGATTTCTATAATGAACCCAACACATGTTACATGTTTTCTTTAAAAGAAAACTATGTGTGTATATATATTTCATTTATAAATAATAAGTAAACCCAATCCATTCTTCAAATCTTATCAGAGGAGTCCTCAAAACTCTCTTCTCTGCTTATAGCACCAATTTTGTACACCATACTACCATATACAAGTATCCCTCAGTATTCAGAGAGGATTGGTTCCAGAACTACTCAGGGATGTGAAAAGTCCATGGGTGCTCAAGTCCTTTATATAAAATAGCATGATTCTTTTATATAACCTTTTCAAATCCTTCTTTATATGTTAAATCACTTCTAGATTATTTCTAATACCTAACATAATACAAATATTATATAGATAGTATACTATAGTATTTAGGGAATGATGACAAGGAAAAAGTCTGTACACATGGAATTTTTTTCTAATATTGTTCCTTTGGAATTCAGAATGCCCCACCCCACCCTACCCACTCACCCCCAGCAGGTGGGCATTGAGGTGATATTTCTACCAGGTTGGGGAAGTGAGTTGCCCTCCAGCATTTTCACTCATTGAGTTCATTAGAAGACAGCTGCCTAGAATTTGAGTCTGTGTTCATGCACACAAGGATCAAGCCCCAAATCACTACATGTTAGAGTGGGGAGAAATTTCAGCCTTGGCTCAGTCCAGTAGTTTTCAAACTGGTTCTACAAGAGTCTGGGGCTGCACATGGAAGCTAGGGCAGGAGTCCCAAAGTCTGTTGAGAAGCCAACAGGTATGCCAAAGGGACTAACTCTGTGCCAGTTTCCACCAGAACAGTCCCCATTTAATTCATTTAAATATAGAGATTGCAAAAGCAGTCCAATGGTCTAAAACAAATTAAATTCCAGTGTCCTGATTTTATATAAGAAGATAACTTTAACCCTCCAGGCTCCAAAGTTCTTGGAAGGGCTATTACAGTAATCTCTAAAGATGGTCACGTACTTTAGACATCAAAATCAAGAAGCTTATTTAAAGTGCTAACTTCTGGGTTCCACCCCAGTTGCCCTGAAGTCTGTCATCAGATATTGGGAGCCTAGGATTTGCTTTTCAACAAGCTGACACCTAAGTTTGGGCAGCTCAACTATAGAGTCCTCAAGTTCTAAAAAACGAAGCCCCTTGCATCCTTATCTAGAATTGCTATCCATCCTACCAACTTCCTGCCTGGCTAACCCTGCCCTCCTGGGGAGCCGTAATTGAATGCTGCATGTTGAGCATAATCCTAGAAAATCCTCCTTCATCATGCTCAAGCCCCAACAGCTCAGAGTAATTAGATCTTGACTGGGGAGAGACACAAAGGAATCATACAGTCACAGGATTTGAAGCTTCTTGAGTCTGTGCAAGGAAGGAGACCAGGATCAGCAAAGAACAGTGCAGCCACAATTCCAAGTGGGGGGCAGTATGGAGAGCCATAATATCCATGGAACACTCCCAATTCATTTCAGTTTCTCTCCCCTCTCTTGTCCGCAATCTAACATCCCATTCAGAAAAGGACACACACATGCTGCTGGCTGCAACCTTGACAAGGTAAGTGGTGAGAGGTCAAAGGACTCTTTGTTTGAACTGACTGCATGATTAAAGCAACTTGATTTAAGAACAAAGAGCCTTTCCTGATCTACCTCCAGATCTCGAGTCAGAATTCATAGGATTGGAACCCTGAGACCTATATTTTTCTAAAAAGCCCCTTTGATTTTTATGTAGCCAGTCCAGCGCCAAACTATAAACAAAATTTGGGAAACCCCAGACCTACACATATTTGAAGGTTCCTGAATGCCATTGAAGAAAAAAGATTAGAAGAAGAATTCAAAACAAGAGTCTAAAAAATAAAGAGGACGTAGAAGGAAAAATAATTAGAAATTTGCAGTTTTGCAACCTCTAATGAAAAGATGGATCTAGACTAGATGATTAGTAAATGCCAAACTCATTAGGTGAACTGTTGATGGAGAACTTGGTCATGGTGGGACAAGACCATGTCATGGAAATGAGGAAACCTGACATTATATGTCCAGTATGTGGTAGAAACAGAAATACAATACTCACCAAAACTATAGTTACCTAGTCAAAACATATTGAAGCAGAATATAATCATATTCTAGACTTATTACCACTTTCAGGAATAGTGGGAATAAAAGAACAACTTAGCACTGGAAGAAGTAATCAACTAAATCAATACCCATAATAATGGATGATTAATTAATTTAGACCCAGTTTATCTAACAATCAATTGAATTAAAAGGTGGGTGGAAGGGGACACTTAGAAAATGATGGAGACCTAAGAGATAATTATCAATTATCTCCATGTGTGCTATGTGTGAACCTGATTTAAATCCTGATTTCAGTCACCTGTTAAAAGTTTTAGAGTCAATATGGGAAATTCAAATAGTTGTAGATAATATTAGGAGTTATTTCAAATATTACTAGACGCAGTAATTTTTAAGTCCCTATCAACTACAGGTAGTTATATTTACGGGTAAAGTGATATGATCTGGGCATTTACTTTAAAAAACCCCTCTTTTAAAAAAAAAAAAAAAAAGAGGGACAATACAAACAAATTAGAACAATGTTGGTACATGCCAAGACTAGGTGATGAGGTCTCTAATTTTCTGGTACTTTTAAACATCTCCATTATAATTGTTTAAATTTCTATTCTATTGTACCTCTCTAGGAGGAATGAATCCATTATTGGTCATGAGCCCTAAGAGTGAAAGGTGAACAAATTAAAAACATAAGTGATTAAAAACTGGAAGTCTAATGGTTACCTGAGCTCCAGCTCAGCATTGTCCGTTGTAAACTTGAAAAACTTTCCTTAGACCTTTGATCTTATTGTACTTCAGCCCTTATATTAAGTTCTATGAGGTGAAAAAAAAAAAAAAAAAACATGGGGAGATTAGAGTCTAGGAAGAGGGTCAAAATAAAAGCAAAATATAATGTACACCATAAATATTAAGAAAACATAAAAATTCAAATATGGTTATGTATAAAAGCTTCTGCATAGAAAAGGAAATAAAAGTGTGAAGAGAGAGCCTAAAAGAATGGGAGAAAATCTTTGCCAGCTGCTCCTCCAACAGGGGATTAATATCCAGATTATATATAGAATCAAAAAACTTAACACCAAAAAAATGAAGCAAATTATGTTGTATGCATTTATGAATGTCAAAATCAACTCCACAATTGTGTATAATACTCTAATAAAGTAAATAAACATGGTTATATAATATATTCAAATAAAATATGCATTGAACATACAAAGAAGAACTGGTTTATCCAAGTACTTAACTCCATTCTAGGAACTGTGCACTTAGTATTATCTTATGTAATCCTCACTGCACCCTCCCAGGTAGCTGCTCTTACGATCTCATGGATAAAGAAATTGAGCCTCAACAGAGTGAAGTAACTAACCTGAAGTGATGCAGTTTCTACCTACCTGGGTGGGTCAAGCAGCCTAAGCCATAACATGACAGATGGAGAAAAGCACTGGGGAGGATGGAATCATTTCTTGCTTATTTCTCTGCAGGAATAAGTTTAATGACAGAGAAAGTGGTATTCTTGTTTTGAACAACTGGAAAGTCTGGAAGGCCCAGGAAGGCTAGCTCAACATTCACAAATCAGTAAATGTAATCTACTGCATAAACTGAATCAAGGATAAAAATCACATGATCATTCAACAGATGCAGAAAAAGCCTTCAGCAAAATGCAACACCATAAAAGCCCTGAAGAAACAAGGGATAGAAGGAACTCACCTCAACATCATAAAGACCCTAACCAAATCAAAGCCATCAAACCCAGTGGGGAAAAACTGAAACTATTTCCTCCAAAATCAGAAAGAAGACAAGGAGTTCCCCTCTCACCATTCCTATTCAACACAGTACTTGAAATTAGGCAAGAGAAAGAAAAGGGATACAAATAAGAAAGGAAGAAGTTAAGTTATCTCTATTTGCAGATGATATGATTCTATATTCAAGAGAAGATAAAGGTCCCACCAGAAGAATTCTGGAACTGATAGACAAATTTGGCCATTAGAAGAATACAAAATTGGTTTTTTATATAAAAATTAATACTTTTTCTATACATCAATAATGAATTCACTGAGAAAGAAATCATGAAAACAATCTCATTCATGATAGCATCAAAAAATAAAATACCTAGGAATAAACCTAACTAAGGAGATAAAAGACCTCTACAATGAAAATTAAAGAACACTGAAAATCCAAATTGAAGAAGATACTAGAAGATAGAAAGACCCACTTCAATGTTCCTGGATAGTCAGAATAACTAAATAGAACAAACAATAAAAAAATACTATTTAAATGGTCATAGTACCAAGAACAATATAGAGATAATACAGTCTCTATCAAAATGACAAAGATATTATTCACAGAACTAAAACACAATCCTAAAACTCATGTGGAAGAACAAAAAGACCCAAAATAGACAAAGCAATTCAGAGCAAAAAAAGCAATGTTGGAGGTATCACAATACCAATTTCAAATTATACTACAGAGCCATAATAACAAAATCAGCATGACACAGTTACAAAAATAGACACATAGACCAACGGGATAGCATAGAAAACAGAGACAAACGTCACAGATGTCGTCATCCAATTCTTGACAAAGGTGTCAAAAACATACATTGAAGGAAAGAGTCTCTTTCATGAGTGATGCTGGGGAAACTGGATATTCATATGTAGAAGAATGAAATTAGATCCCTAGGGCTAACCCTGCACAAAGTCAACTCAAAGTGGATTGAAAACCTAAATATAAGACCAGAAACTTTGCAGCTGTTAGGAAAAAAAAAAAAAAAAAAAAAAAAAACAAAAAAAACAGCAGGGTAAACACTTCAACATACGTGCACAGGTCAAGAGATTTGGGGCACATTTACAATACGTTAGTACCAGTTTTCATTTATCTGTAAAATAGGAGGGAATCTTGAAACATGTAGGAAAGGTCAAGCATCTGATGTTCAACACATATGAATCCTTCCTTGTTGGCATTGCCTGTTCTTCAAATTCCAGCTCAATTTCACCAGAATAGCCAAACCTTTCATGGTTGAGGCCTTGGGGTCAAATAGGCATGAGGTTCCATCTGAGACCTGCCACTTACCAGCTAGTGGCTTTGGGAGAGTTCTGGGAGTCTCTGTGCCTCAGATCCATCTGCAAAGTAGGATGATGACATTCCCTCCTTCCCAGAGAAATCCTGGTTTTTATGTTATGTAGATGATGAATAAATATTATGACTATTAGAATAAGATTGCTGCTACTAGCCGGGCGCGGTGGCGCACGCCTGTAATCCCAGCACTTGGGAGGCTGAGGCAGGAGGATTGCGAGTTCAAAGCCAGCCTCAGCAACTTAGCGGAGGCCCTAAGCCACTCAGTGAGACCCTGTCTCTAACAAAACAGGGCCGGGGATGTGGCTCAGTGGTGGAGTGCCCCTGAGTTCAATCCCCAGCACTGCAAAAAAAAAAAAAAAGATTGCTGCTACCGATCTTTTGAGTTCAATGACCAGTGAACTGCAACCATGATAAAGCAATGCCTGGCATGCAGAAGGCAGCGATAAGCATTCAATGTATGAATTAATATAGTTTCTAGTGATGTCCATCCCATAGGCTTAGAAATCCTCAACTAGAACATCAGCATGGAAGACAGGAATTTGTCTTTCAATTCTGCATCCCACATAGCATGCAGCATGAGATTGGCAATTCATTCAAAGAATGATTGCTGAAATATCTAAAAGAATAGCCAAGTGTTGGCTGTGTCTATAGGACAGAATGACTACAGCCCCAGGCACATCTGTACCACAGCATAGACTGAGCGCAAAGAAACACTGCAAAACCTTGCAGGTCCAGTGGAGGTAATTCAAGCCCCAGGTGACCAAAAGCAATTTTCCCTGGCTTTCTGCAACACCCACCTCTGCTCTCCACGCTGCCAGACCCAGGGAGTGGACATGTCCTCACCATGATTTGTGATGCCTCTGTTGGGACAGAGGGAATGCAGCAGTAGTGACAGCGTCTATGCAGGGACGCATGCTGCAGGCTGGCCTGCCTGCCTGAGAGATGCAAGCTGGCTAAGGAACCCAGAGCTTGGCTCCCCTGGGCACGGCATGCTGCCACCGCTGACCACAATAATTCATCATGTTTAAAAACTCGCCCGCAGGAGGATCCCTGAAGGAGGCAAAGGGGTTAGCTCCACGGTTCTTAGGGAAATTCAGGGCTAGAGTTTTTGGGGTTTTCTTTGTTTTTTTCATCTTTTACATCAAGCCTAAAAGGAGAGTGAGAAACATTCAATGCACAGGATGTTGTAAACATGAACATGATCCAACAAGGAGCTCTCATTCTGGAGTAAACAGTAAAAACAATCTAAGAAAAATCGACCTCTCCTGTAAAAACAAACAAAAATAAAAAATATGGTTTTCCTATGAAGTTTCGTCTCCTCACATCCAAACACCTACCTTACTATTTTACACACCACTCTCTGTGGGAGAACGAGACCGAGATAGCCTAATTCAGCCACTGCAAGACCTTGGATAAGTCATTTCTGCTCTCTTGACATCAGCTTCCTGATTTCTAAGAAGGCTGAGCAAGGGTGCACACATTTAAATGACATGGGGTGAGAGGAGAAAGCAGTTTACCTAGCACACATAATGGGTGGGCCATGGAGCTAAAGCTGCTCATACTGTCATCTGACTTAAAACAAGCTCTCACAGATCTACCTTCCAGTGACTCAATACCAAAGCGCTACTCAGGACCTTTCCAAGTCTATGTAATTCATGTTTAACTGACACCAACAATTTTCTCCCATGGTACCATCTCCTTGGCCCTCTGCCAGGGTTGGCAACCAGATCAATTCACAGGAGGCAGCTCTAGAGCTGCCTAAGAGATTTCCTTCTCCCAGAGAGAAGTGAGAATGAGAAAGGAGATGGAGAAGAAGCATAAAAAAAAAAAAAACCTCTTCATTTAAATGATTTTTTGACATCCCCATGAGCAAAGAAACTGCAATTCAAGAACACTAAATAATTAGCTCAAAGTCCGTCACCAATGAGGAGGAAAGCCAGGATTCAAATCCCAGTTTGTAACACCAAAGCTGTGGATTTCTTCCTCCTCCACATTTCCCCACAAATGTGATCAGGGAAATCCCTGCCCCAATTGAGAAAAACAAAAAGGAACCTGTCCGTCGTTCTGAGCTGCTATTACTAAACAACACAAACTAGGTCATTTATAAATAACAAAAACATATTGCTTACAGTTCTGGAGACTGGGAAGTTCAAGGCAACAGCACATGCCACGTGTGGTGAGGGCCCCTTCTCTACTTCAAAAATGTCACCTTTGCACTGTGCCCTCACATGGGGAACAGGCTCATGGGCTCTCCACAACCTTTTTTGTAAAGACTCTAATTCCATGTCCCAAAGCACTCTCACCAAAACATTGGGGCTTAAGTTTCAACGTAAGAATTTTGAGGGCCGGGTGAGGTGGCGCACGCCTGTAATCCAAGCAACTTGGGAGGCTGAGTCAGGAGGATCACGAGTTCAAAGCCAGCCTCAGCAACTTAGTGAGGCCCTAAGCAA
>JAJEJO010000290.1:328250-384492 GCA_020662805.1 Glaucomys volans
AAAAAAAAAAAAAAAAAAACTTTCCATTGGCCTTGTCCCCACCAAGGGTAACACTTTAGGTTGCCATCAACATCCATGAGACAAACTTTGCTGTTATAAGGGATGAGGTCACTGAGGAATAAGATAGGCACCTATGTGGGGAGAATACAGATGTAGAGGGGACACAGGATGCTTGGTTTTCAGATAAGTTCTTCCCTCTGCAACTACCACAGTGCCCAGCATACAATGTGTTGACTGAATAAGTGACCTGGAAGGGGACACTCAAGAAAACACTTGACTAGAGGACCTGAGTGGTCACACATAACTGAGGCACTGGGCAGGTGAGGCGAAACAAAAAATTAAACAGAGAACCAAAGCCAAGCTTCACATGAGAAAAGCTGCTTCTGTCTTGCTTACATGTCTCATGTTTGACATTAGGTAAATCTCCTGGCCTAAGGCCTGCCCTTCCAAACTTGTGGGATCACTGACAGACCCCAAAAACTCTTGCTTTGAAAAAGTTAAAGATGATACATTTTGAGGCTGACTTTTTAAAATAATTTTATTATTATTATTTTATAGCTACATTAAAATTATACATAATACTGGGATTCATTATGCCATAATTCATGCATGCACTTGACATACTTTGATCAATCTTCTCCCCAGTACCTTCCCCTTCCCTCCCAACCTCCCTTTTTCCATTATTGTTATTATTATTTTAATTAGTACATTATATATAAGCAGGATTCATTGTGTATATTTGTTTTAGTCAGCTTTTTTGCCACTGTGACTAAAGGACCTGACCAGCACAATTGTAAAGTAGGAAAAGTTTATTTGAGGGCTCATGGTTTTGGAGGTCTTAGTCCATAGAAGGCCAACTCCACTCCTCAGGGTTCCAGGTAAATCAGAACATCATGGCAGGAGAGTGTGGCAGAGGGAAACAGTTCACATGATGATCAGGAAGCAGAGAGACAGACTCCACTGGCCAGATACAAATATATACCCCAAAGCCACACCCCAATTCCCACCTCCTCCAGCCATACCCTACCACTTCAGTTACCAGCCAGTTAATCCCATCAGGGATTAATTCACTGATTGGTTAAGACTCTTACAACCCAATCACTTCTCCTCTGAACCTTCTTGCATTGTCTCACACGTGAGCTTTTGGAGGACACCTCACAACCAAATGATAACAGTATTCATAACATGGACATAATTTGGATTGTATTTCTTTTAGAACTACTCCTTGCCATGTGATGCAAAGTATATCCCCTGATACACTTGAACCCTGTTCAAGAAACAGGGCTCTTACATCCTAACTTGGCTACCTTGGGCAAACTCAATCTCCTGGAGTCTGTTTCCCTATCTCCACATCAGGAACATGAATATCAACTTCTCAAGGTCGCCCTGAATGCTGCATGGATACGTTAGCTCATTATAAGAGCTACGGCTGAGACCATCTATCACTGTGTTTTATTAATTTGGTAAACTACATAAACAATAAATGCCTTTCCCTAGCATAGCCCACCTAACAGAAGACATCATAACTTACCATCAGTGGTCCAAGCATTAGGGTCAGACAGATCTGCCCCTGAATCTTAATCCCTTATTAGTGGGGTGAGCAAGGTCCTGTACTTGTTTATTTCTGATACAGAAATAACATCATTTCTCTTCATTAAAATGGAGTTCATATTAAGTATATAAACATAGTTATTAAATGCCTATGTATAATATCATATCACGGCAGTCATATAAAAGAACAATTCACATAAGAAAAGTTTTGAGTCTCTTTTGTTCTACCCCCATTCAGTCTCAAAGGGAGAGGGCGAGGGTATGAAAAATGGTGGAACGAGACAGACATCATTACCCTATGTACATGTATGGTTACATGAATGGTGTGAATCTATATCACGCACAACCATAGAAACAAAAAGTTGTACCCCATTTGTGTACAATGAATCAAAATGCAGTCTGTAAAACTTAAAAAATAAATAAAATATATTTATGAGGGAAAAAAAAAAACTTGCAGGACGAAGAACTGCTCTGGGAGCAACTTTACTCTCAACCAAGGAGTGGGCTGGAACTGGAGATCTGTCCTTGCTATTCTCGAAATGACCAAAGGACAAGAATGGATTTTCTATTCCCGGGGTACATGTTTTGTTGTTGCACTAATGGCCCAGACACTGGAAATTCAGGTCAGGGATTTGGGGGGAAACTGAAGAAACTGCTGTCAGCCTTTTGGGAACGCAGTGTTAGACTCTGAGCATTTAAAAACAGTTCCTGAAATCCAGAAGAAATCTGCCTTTAATGAGTGCCAGCAGTCAGGATCCCAGAAGAGATTGGAGAAATGATATTATGTTTTTATCTTGCATTGTTGGCTCTGGAAAGTGGCCGGAGGACTCAGAGGCTCAGATCTCTTGTCTCACAGTCAGCTGTCAGGGCTCTATACAGAGGCACAAGCTCTGGGGTGTCCTAGAGACCTGCTCTGACTGCTTCTGCCTGAAGTCTGAGACACTACCAGAAGAGGACTGAGGCAGCCCCTAGGAAGTCATTGCAGATGACTGACCACAGTGGAGCAGGGGACAGTGATGGCATTAACAACAAAAGTAACCAGGCATTCCTCTGTGCTGTGCTGTGTTCTTTGTGCATGACTTCATGTTCTAATGATGTGGGTATCGTGATCACCACCATTGGACAGATGAAGAAACTGAATCTCAAAGATGACATAACTTTGCCAAGGTCACCCATTCCTGAAGAGGGGAAGCAGAATTGGAACTCAAAAGCCCAAGTATTTAGTCACTGCCTATGTTTATATTAAATGAATGAGGATTCACCCAGTGAGCACAAGATTTGCTTCCAAGAGCATTCAATCACCAATTCCACTGAAGATCTTTTAAATACTACTGTGAGAGCAGGAAGGGGGCCTGGAAGCCCAAGGCCTCCTAACATGCTGGAATCTCCTCGGCAGTCTCTTTGCCAAGTGATCACTGAGAATGTCCTCTCATGCCTTCAGTGACACACACCTCTGTTATCTTAGAAGACAACCCCCACCTCGCCTCCCAACAGCGTTGGCTGCAGGAAATCCTATATTGAGCTGAATTATGTCTCCCTGAAATGGCTACCCACTGATCTTATTTCTGCCCTTTGGGATAACATAGAACAAATTCAACCCTTCTTCCACTAGGTATCCCGGAAACAGTAATTCTGGTCCCTTGAAATTTATCACCCCATGTTCCTACACCACCCCCCCCAAAAAAGAAAAATATTAAAACATTTATTTATTTGTGCATACTCTCAATAAACACTGCCAGAATACCTACCACAGATCAAATGCTCTATGTGCTGAGGGGACCGTGGAGCGTAAGTTTTACGAGAGAAGATAAAAATACACACAAATGATTACATTACCAGCTAGGAAATTAAGAAACTGTAAGGATACCTGATGTAGTGCTGTGCAAGTTCAGAGGAGAATTCTCCTCCAGCTGGGTGATAGATATGTGGAGATGACACAGAGGCGGTGCTAGGCAGGCCTGGTCTTGAAGAACGAGAAGTATTACTGACCATCTGCTACTGGAGAAAGCCTGGGTTGTGAGGTGGTGTCAGAGAGCCCTGGCCTCTGCAGCCCTGCTATACTCCTACTGCACCTCTCTACACTTCCTTTTCCTCATCTGTAAAATGGAACTTAACACACCTGCCCCGGTGATCCCTGAGTCGCCATAAGGATTAGGTGCGAGGGTTTTGAAGTCAGAAAACAATCAGAGGGAATTGCTCCCAGGTGTGCAAGAGAAGGTGCAAGCCTATTTTCCTATATTTGAAGATTACCCTGACATTTCTGTATTTCCAGAGAAGGAGGAGAAATTTGGTGAAAGCCTTACTGAGAGGCTTCTATCCAGCATCAGCAGAGGACAGAGGGAAACAAATGTCAGAGCCAAGCAACGTGGCTGAAGTGTGAGCCCAGACAACTAAATGACAGCCCCGACTCCCCGGCACCATCTCATTACAGAATAATCCTATAAGACGTGATCAAAGAAAGGATCAACAGCTCAAACATATTATCAGCCACCTAAGCCTTTAGAGGAGAGGCCCACTGAGAGATTAAGACACTGAGGACATGTCTGAGAGGTTTCCCTGCAGTAAGAACTTGGCTAATTGATATCCAAGCATCAGCAACCACTCCATCGGCTCATGATTACCACCACCTAGAAACAGTAGCCCACCCAAGTGAAGAATTAAGAGCCCAAAGCAGAGAGCTGAAGGAGATGCATGGTGAGGCTTTCTTCCAGGTCTTCCACAGAAGACCCCCTTCTGCCTCTTGTCAGGCTGCCCTCTTACCAGGTGTGTAACCACATGATCAATCCTCAGTGGGTTTTGATGAAGCATCATATAAGTCAGACCTATTTTTTTTTTTGATGTAAGGGAAGAAATCCAACCAAAACTGGCTTAAGCACAAAATAAATTCATCAGTCCATTTAAATAAAAAGACCAGAGGATGTCATGGTCTGAGGCTGCCTGGAAATAGGTGCTCAAACAGTCTCCTCAGAGATCTGACTCTCCAACTCTTCTTGATTTTTATTTTCTCTGTATTGACTTCATTCTTTTTTTCCTTTTGCTTTGGATTGGGGAGGGGGATATTAGGACCTCTTGTTTATATCTTCAAAGAGTTAAGGAAAAGAAAAACAAAGTGAGCCTGTTTCTAGTAAAGACTCAGCTATGCTTGGATAGACTTGAGTCATGTGTTTATTCCTGAATAAAAACCTACTTAGAGACTTGAATTATAGTGGTTAGGTGGTCCTGTGTCAGGCCCGACCACCCCTGTATCT
Source organism: Glaucomys volans (assembly GCA_020662805.1). Taxonomy (NCBI): domain Eukaryota; kingdom Metazoa; phylum Chordata; class Mammalia; order Rodentia; family Sciuridae; genus Glaucomys; species Glaucomys volans. Next base: position 333,050 of record JAJEJO010000290.1, read on the forward strand.
TGGGTTATTTCCAAACAAACCACCTGAATCAATGCAGGGAGAGAGAAGGATATTCCTAAGGAAAGTCCAGGTGCTATTAAAAGAAGAATAACAGAATTTTAGGGGAACAAAAACAATAATATCTAAAATTCAATTCTCAAAACTCTTCTGGCAAAAACCTATCGAGCCTGGTGTCATGGTGCATGCCTGTAATCCTGGCAGCTTGGGAGGCTGAGGCAAGATGATTTCAAGTTCAAAGCCAGCCTCAGCATCTGAGCGAGGCCCTAAGCAACTAAGCAAGAACCTGTCTCTAAGGGGAATATTGAAGGGGGAGGAGCGGAGGAGGGATGTGACTCAGTGATTAAGTGGCCTGTGTACAAAACGCAGTACCAAATTAAAAAAAAAAAAAAGGAAAGAAAAACAACCTATGAAGGAAATTCACAATAAACCTCTCCTTTGATTATCAAAGAAATCATTCTTTAAAAAAATAAAAGAAACCATTCTTAAATTGAAAGCAATTGTCCTATGGAAATGTGAGAAAAAAACCTAATTAATTATAGCAAATAACAGAACATGTACAATACAGACCATAAGTATAAAAAAATTATATTAGGGGTTGAAATTGTAGGTTTGGGGTTAAATCCCAGTTCCACCTGTTACCTGCTATAACTGAACAAGATGCTTGATCTTTCCGCACCTTAATACTGCTCCTCTGACACCTAGCAAAACAGTTAAAACCAAACCAAATCATAGACATTCTTGGGCATTTAAAAGAAACAATAGTTTAATGTAACTTAAGATGTACTTGTGTTAGCCCCTAGAATAGGACTAGAGGCTACAAAAGAGAGATTCTTAGGCAAATGTACCTGGTAACTCAAGTTCCCAAATAAAGGCCTCAACTTGTCCAGCCTTTGATAAGCCTTGTTATGGGAACAACTTCTCAGTTCTTCCACCCGGTGAGAGATTGACTTCTACCATGTCATGATTTTCTGTATTAATCTCATTTTGGTACTTATGTCATTTTGTTTCTCTCTCATAGAAGCACCCACCCCAGATGACTTTACAACCTGCTCTTCCCAAGCAGACTTCTGCTCCTCATTGACCAGATTTCTAAAAGGAATTTCAAACTGCTTCCCCAGACTTCGCCCCCTTCCAGCTCGAAGCAGCAAGAGCGGTTGGCGCCCCCTCCCCTTAAAAAGTTCCTAATTAAGGACCAGTAGTTAGTGTAAAATAAGAAATCTGGTCAAACTGAGGAATGGAATCCATCAGAGTCTGGGGAGTTGGAAACTGAAAAACCACTAGTTTCCTCAACAAGGATTTGTTAATGTGGATAAGACCAGTGGGGAATGTTATACTTCCCAGAAAGATTCTCCAGTGCCACCAGGAGAAAGTCAGCCCCACCCTAATTCCCCCTCCTTACAGCCCAACCCTAAACCCTCCCGCGCCCTATAGCCCCACCCTAATCCCGCCCGAGCCCTATTAAAGTTGGCAATGACACAAATAACGTGCGATCCCCCAGAACCCCGCTTTTAGGAATAAGGGAGGTCGTCACTGGCCAGATAAAATAAAGGCTTTTTTTGGCTTTAAAAAAAAAAAAAAATACTGCTCCTCTGTAAACAGGGAATAAGACTCTGCTCCACAGGGTTGTTGTGGATAATTTAATGAGAGTGTATCAGAAGCATGAAATACAGTGCATGTCATATAGCAAATCTAGTAGGATTTCATTGATTCATTTCATGCTTAGTATGTGCAAGAACTACTACAGACATTGGGAGGAAGCCCTATTTGTATTCTAAAATAAAAAGTAGATATATAAATTAACAAAAAATTAGGTAAGTATAATTCTACAAAGAAAAATTAGACTGAAAGAATGGTAGTGATAGGGAAAAGAACTTCAGGGAGAATGGTCAGGGAAAGCTTTTGAGGAGGTAAAATTTTAACTGAGACCCATATGATCAAAAGAACCAATATTACAAATGTCTGAACTCAAAAAAAGAGTGAATCAACATCTGTAGCACATGAGAGAAGGGGAGAATAACAGTGACATCAGAACGGGCAGTCAGGTGGTGACTGACTGATTGTGGGTGGTGAGTAGTTGTATTTCATTCTAAATGCAAAAGGAATTCAGCACACATGCTAACATTTGCCTTTTTAAAGTTTACTCTGGGTGCTCTGTGAAGAATGTAATATGGCTTGGGTAAAAAGTAGAAGTGACAGCTAGAGAAGGAAAAAAATGCTTGATGGAACAAAAGTAACAGCTGATCTATGAGGAAAGCATTGATGAGATAGAAAGATGGGTCAAAAGTAAGCCAGATCAGTGGAGCCATGGACAGTGTGCAGCTCATTGGTTTAAAAAAATAAAGTCATGGATTTAGTGCAGAGTAGAGGTGAGAATATTCAGTGGTTTCCCATTGCTTCCTCAAGAGGAAAGAGTAGTCTGTATCAGACAAACCTAGGAGGAGTTTGAGAACAGTGATAAAAACTAGATTGAAAATAAAATGGGGTGTTTGAAGACATTGGAGAGCTGCCACAATATCCATGATTGAAGGACCATGAAAAAGGAAAATGCATTGAGGTAAACACAAAATTGGTGCTTTGTCCGCTCAGGGCATCTTGTGATTTCAATGCAGAGCTAAGAAGAAAAAAAAAAAAGGCAGAAAATAAATAGTAACCAAGAGTTCACTGGACTAGAAAGACCAAAAATTTAATTAAAGGCATCCAGAAATTAGGGAACCTAGTCCCAGAGAGAGAAGAACCACAAAGAAGTGAGGCCAACATTGTGCACGCAATTTCTCACCAACATATTTACCAAATTCTCAGCTGCACATATACATGGTCAGAGGCTGAAAAGTCCAGCAAAGGTAGCTGAGAACCTCCTCCAGGGGGTGGAACTAATTTCCCTCTCCTAGAATATGAGCTGGACTTACTGACTCACTTCCAAAGATTAGAGTATGGTGAAGCAAACACAATAACTTGACCACAGGGAAGGCAGATACTACCTAAACCAAATAATCAATGCTAACATCAACAGTGTTAAGTTATGTTGATAACATGCATTGCTAACATCATGGGACAAAAGGCGCTTCCCTTTTGTGATATTCTTCCAGACACTTCTAACTTCAATCTAATAATAAGGAAACCATAGGGCAAACACAAATGGAGTTACAATACGCAAAATGCCTAACCAACACTCTTCAAAATCACTGAAGTCATGAAAAACAAGGAAAGACTGAGAATCTGTCCCAGTTAATAGGAAACTAGAGACAGGAGGACTAATTGTAATGCTGTACCTGAGACTAGAACCTGGGGCAGTAAACGACAATTTTTTTTAAACTGGAAAAATTCCAAATCAATCAATAGCTTAGTCCACACTAATGTGCCATATTAATTTCTTAGTTTTGACAAATGTACTATGTTATGTCAAATGTTGATATTAGGAGAAACTAGATAAAGGGTATCTGGAAAATTTTCTATAAATATAAAAATAAAGCAAAATAAATGATTGTGCTTCTAAAAGGATGGGCAGGGAAAGCTTAATTACAAAATAAAATAAAACTACTAGTTTCAAAAGCTATCTGCAAAGGGTTAAAAAACTAAACAATAATTTGGACAATTTCCCTCAGTGAAACAAAAGTGGAGTCCAGGACCCACCAGAGAAAGGGTGCTAGCTTTCAACTGAGACCCTGATGCATGAGCAATGCCCAAAGAATAAGGTAAATCAAAAATAGAAATCCCTCACAGAATGGGAAACATAGCTCCAAAACATTCTAATCAATCCATGACTGGATCAAGGTAACCTGTCCATACTCTATCTGCAAACCAAAGTCAATTTAATCCTCTCCAGAAAAAAATGGGATCCAGAGTCACTGTAATTTTTCATATTCAATTTAATGTATTTAGTCCAAAAGTACCAAGCATGCTAGTAAACAGATACAAAAGGGGAAAAAAATCAAATAATAGAAACATACCAATAGATGACCCAGATTTTACTTTCAAATAATCATGACTAACATGTTCCAGAAAATAGATTAAAATGATAATGACTCTGAACAGAAAACTAGAATCTATTTTAGGAGGAAAAAAAAAAGTCAAGTGCCAATGCACTTTCAGCTAGAACTGAAATTTAAAGCAATTAAAATTAATTCAATAGATAAATGTGAAACCAGATTAAACACACCAGAAGAGATTAGTGAAAAGAGTAGAAATGATCCAGATTGATAGAGAAGGACAAAGAGAACAAAATATAGACAAATCAATTGCAAAAAATATATCATAATGAAAAGATCTAACATATGTATAATTGAAGGTTTAGATGGAGAAAAGTGAGAATAAAGCAATAAAGAAGAAAGAGGGTAGTGAAGGGAGGGGAAGAGGTATGGAGGCAGGAAGGATAGTAGAGTGAAACAGACATTATTGCCTCTTGTTCATGTATGACTGCATGACCAAGTGATCCTACAGTATGAACAATCAGAAAAATGGGAAATTTTACTCCATTTATGTATGATTTATCAAAATGTATAAATGCATTCTATTGTCATGTACAACTAATTAGAACCAAAAAAATTTTTTTGAAAGAAGTTCCTGGGGGAATGATAGTAATCAAATGATACTGTTATATCATATGCATATATGAATATGTCACAACAAATCTCACTATTAATAAAATATAATTATAATACACCAATGAAAAATATGGAAAACAAAGTACTATTGATGATATACATCAGGACACAAATTCAAAAAAGCTCCATAAGCCCCAAGTAGGATGTTTATTTAAAAAAAAAAAACCATAGATATATCATATAAAACAAATAAAGAGCAAAGAATCTTAAAAACCATCAGGAAAAGGTAAAAAGGATAAAAAATAAGTTATTCCTGACTTTTCACATATATTACATATGGCAGAAAACAATGACATAACATCATTAAATAGTACATTTCTAAATAAAAAAGAATAAAGCAGAGTGGATGCTAGAAAATATTCTGAACTAAATAATATTGATAAATAGCATAAATATTGATAAATAGCTTGTGGGATGTGAGCAAAACTTGGGGAAAATCCAAACTATTTAGCACAATTAGAAACTAAGAAAGATTGAAAATCAATTCATCTGGAGTCAGAAAAAAGACATTTAAACTCCTGAAAAATACACAAATTGAGAGCCAAAATAATAGAATAGAAAGAAATTTACAATACAGAAAAATCTAAAATTAGTTGTTTGAAATGACAAATAAAATAGCTACTGTCCTAGAAAGAATAATCAAGAAAAGAAAGAGAAAGCAAACATTACAATATGACAAAAAGAACACATCACTACAGGGTCTATAGACAAACATGATAAGAGGATTACAACATCTTATGCAAATAAATGTGAAAATTTAAGTAAAATGGGCAAATGCCTACAAAAACAGTACTTACTAAAACTACTTTAAGAGGAAATACAATCTGAAGAGTTCTTTATCTAGTAAATAAATTGAATCTGTAAATAAAACCTCTTACTAAGAAACCTGTAGTCCCATGTAGCTTCACCAATAAACACTTCTAAATAAAGATGAAATTACACCAATCTTGCTAGGTGTTTCTAAAGAATAGAAGATAAAACACACACACACACACACACACACACACATTTACAACTTAATGACATCTCTACAATCTTTTTATACCAAAACCTGAAAAAAGACATTTCATTAAAGGCAAGTTATAAGTCGATCCCTCTCCTCATGAACAAAGATATTTTCTTTCAGTCAAAAGCAAGCAAAATAAAAATAGTAGAAATCAGAATAGTGGAGATATTGGGCGGAGAGTAAAGAGGGGGAGATTTGAGGCACGCTGCCTGGATGATGGTTCTAGATGGATTTGAGTAGTTGACCATTTTATGAATAATTCATCAAAATGCATGTACATGTGTATTTCAATCATAAGTGGTTTTTAAATATGCAATACAAGGATTTCTTTTCATCACCTCCTCCTTTCCAGTGACACCAATATTACACTCTCACTGGGTTACCATTTTCTGTAGTTCCAAGCACATACAAGGCACTTAATAAATACTTGTTACAAACTGAATGGACAAATCTTTTGTTAGGTAAAACCTCAACACAGTGTCAGACACGCAGTGCATGTTCAATGTATATGTATTTTTAAATAAATAAATAATGAACCCCTGGATGAAAGAAAAAACTCAGGAAAATGGTACCCTTTGCCAAGACTTCTTAATATCAAAAGTCCTTCTGGAGGCACTTAGAGACCCAATAAGAGGAATTGAATGAATAAACATGAAATATGAGTTAAGGACACCCAGAAAAAAAGTAGGAAAAAAGAAAAAGAGGTTTGAGGGAAAGATGGAAATGAAGCATAAGAAGACAATGAAAATTCTCACATGAATGTCACACTGCTAGGGCCCAAAATACAGGTATACACTTGACTGCAAAAGAAAATTGGGGATCTCTGGAAAGAAAGCCAGGGTCTGATCAGCACTGATATGAGGCCTTTCTTTCTCATCTGATCCTACCTTCTCTTCTATTTTAGGCCTTGGAGTGAAGGGATTAGGAGCCACCACCTGAGAATCCTGAGACCTAGATCCAGCAAGCCATCCCACTCTCCTGAGCGCTGGGTGACTAACAAGTAAATTGGAGGAAAGGTCTTTTCATATACTCATCTACCCCAGATGGCTAAACATTCTTCTGGTGCACTGAGATTTCCTTAGTTCTAAGCTCCCTTCTTTAAAAACAAAGAACAGCTGGGCATGGTGGGACACGCCTATAATCCCAGTCACTAGGGAGGATGAGGCAGGAGGATCTCGAGTTCAAAGTCAGCCTCAGCAACTTAGAGAGGCCCTAAGCAATTTAGTGAGACCCTGTCTCTAAATAAAACACAAAATAGGGCTGGGGATGTGACTCAATGGCCCAGTACCCCTGAGTCAATCCCCCCCCCCCCCCCCCAAAAAAAAAAAAACAAAGAACAGATTCTTGCTTTGCAATTGAAAAGGTAGAAAGGGCATTCTCTAACTTGTATTAAGAAAGGCTAACAGTAAGCTCTCAGCTCCTTGGAAGAAAGGCTCTTCTGTGGTCCCATTTTCAATCTCAAATTCATCATAATACTTCAGCACAATTAGGCAAGCTGCCCAGTTGCTCCAAATATCCATCTCTCTTTATAAACTATCATTGAAGCCTGTCAAAGCAATGCTGAAGCACCCAGCATTCTCCTCTGTGAATGTCATTATGGACAGAGGCTTGCAAGATGTTAATTACGTAAGCTGGACAATGTAATCTCACCTGATTATCACTATTCTTTCTTGTTGTCCTTCTCTCTCCAGGCCCTCAGCCTCAAACTTTTTGCTTTTTTTTTTTTTATTAATCAATTCATTTATCCCTGCAAGAAATATTTCCTGAATACCTACTGTGTGTCAGATACTTTATACATACAAGTGGTCCTCAACTTACAAGGTCTGACTTATGTTTTATTTTATTTTATTACTTTATGATGGTTGGAAAGTGATACACATTCAGTAGAAACCAAACCATACTTTGAATTTTGAATTTTGGTCTTTCCCTGGTCTTTCAATGTGTAATACCATACTCTCTCACAATGTTGGGTAGCAGCAGCAATCCACGCTCCCAGTCATTTATGCAACCACAAGAGTAAACAACCACAGTGTACTGTATTCAATGAATCACACAAGATAGTCAATACTTTGCTATAAATAGGCTTTGTGTTAGATGGTTTTGCCCAACTGTCGGTTAATGTAAGTATTCTGAGCATATTTAAGATATACTAAGCTAAGCTATGATGTTTTTGTTAAGTGTACTAAAGCATTTTCTACTTATTATATTGTAACATACTATGAGCTTATCAGGATGTAACCCCATCATAAGTCAAGGTGTGTGTGTATTCATGTATATAATTTATATGTGTGTATGTAATATGAATATATGTCTAACAAACCAGGTAAGTTTCCTCCCCTTGTAGATTTCCTCGATCTTCTTTCACATGTCCTTCATTTTAGTTGGAGCAGAAATATAGTAGAAAGACACTTTAATTATAATTAGGGTACCTGTGTTCTTCTACCAGCCATTCTACTAGTCTAACAGGTAAGTAGATTCACCTCTCTGGATATAATTTTTCCCTTCTGCAAATAAAATTGTTGAACAAGACCACTAAGGATTTCTCACATGGATTTTTCAGTGGTTCCTAACTAGCTCCTGCTTTCCTTTTGTCCCTCCCCAAGCCCCCCACACCTACCTCCTTCACACATGACATTTTATTCTGGACATAGTAACCAGATGAATCTTCTTTAAATGTTAAGTCACAACTTGTTATTACTCAACTTAAAACCCTCCAATGGTTTCTTGCCTCACTCAAAATAAAAAACCCTAGTCCATCCTGTACCTTGAAGGTAGGACCAGCCCCCAATGACTAGAAGTGGTCTAGCTGCCTATGAGTTCTCTAACCTTGCCCCCTACCACTATTGCTTCCACTTAGTCCAGGCACACTGGCCTCCCTGCTGCTTCCTGTACACTACAAGCACGTTCCCTTCTGAGAATTTTACATTGCTTTTCCACCTTTCAGGAAACCTCTCCTCCCCTCTCCCAGGTTCACATGACTCAGTTCCTTCCTTGAATTATTTGCTCAGGTGCCTCCTTTCCAGAAGGCATTCCCTGATCTTATCACCCCACATAAAGTAGCATCTCCATGTCGCTCTTTGCCCTCACCCTGATGGTTTTTTTTTACTTCTCCTGATTGCTTAACACACCATTTGTTTCCTTGTTCAGCTTCTGTCTCCCTCCACTGGAACATATACTCAATTAGAACAGAGATCTTTGCCTGTTATATTCCCGTACCTAAAGTGGTCCTGACACATAATTATATGTTCAATATATACTTGTTGAATGAGTAAAACAATGATTTTTTTCTACCAATAAGGTAAGTTTCACTGTGTGTCAAAATTTATTCATACTTGGTAGGGTTCAAATATGGCTACTGGGACCTAAAGGAACAAGTCAAGTATTGAAATTACTCTGTATAGTGGGTCACACAGAATACTTACCAATACAAACGGAAAACTAGCTGAAGTCAATCTATCCCATTCCATGAAAATTTTTGCTTACTAGCATGGTGAGTTACAGTAAGCTAAGACCACAATGCCATTTCTTCTGTGCTGTTCCTTTCGGTGAGAAGAGTGGGCCTTACTGCCCTCATTTGACTTAAGCCTGAAATTCAGTCATTTATCCAATGCATATAGCCTTTCTGAGGCAGAGATAAAATAAGAACATAAATACCCTACCAACCCCACAGTTGTTTATTTTCAACAATGATCCATACAAGAACAGGAAGATCTGGGTATAGTGTTTAAGGGCATAAGAAATACATGATATACTGAAGCAACATATTCCAGGGGTTCAAAATATTGTTCATCTTGGGCTGGGGTTGTGGCTCAGTGGTAGGGTACTCACCTAGTATGTGTGAGGTGCTGGGTTCGATTCTCAGCACCACATAATAAATAAATAAATAAATAAATAAATAAATAAATAAATAAATAAAATAAAATAAAGGTATTGTGTCCATCTAAAACTAAAGAAAAATATTTTAAAAAAATAAATAAAGTACTGCCGGGCGCAGTGGCACACGCCTGTAATCCCAGCACTTGGGAGACTGAGGCAGGAGGATCACAAGTTCAAAGCCAGCCTCAGCAACTTAGCAAGTCCCTAAGCAACTCAGTGAGACCCTGTCTCTAAATAAAATACAAAATAGGACTGGGGATGGGGCTCAGTGGTGGAGTGCCCCTGGGTTCAATCCCCAGTACCAAAAAAAAAACAAAATGTACTGTTCATCTTATGTATTTTTATTCCTCCAAGCTTGGCACATATTCAATTCAGATGTGCTGATTAAATGAAAGTATCAGCCTCATAATTACAGAAACCTATTAAAAAACAGGACCTCCTCCCTCCAGGTAATACCCTCATCTCCTGCACAAACCACAGCCTTGGAGTCATGCTTAGTTACAAGCACCAACACACAGAAAGAGAGAGCGTCCCTTAAAGGAGAAGAAAAAGAAACTTCCACACATTATATCCACATCTGATTGCACTGGTGCTTCCTAGCCAGTTGAGGGCAAGGACAAACTTATGAGTTCACAGCTTGTTTGGGTACTTCTGGGGCACCACAATAACACACATATAGGGGTGGGGAGGACTTACATGTATATATGGCATGTAAAAACGAGGAGACCCATTTACAAATACAAATGTACAAATATATATATGCACTTCAAATCCTCTTCAGAATTAGGCAGAAAGCAAATCACAAATAAATTTATATACAGAAAAATATACACACTGATTTTGTCCAGTTATACTTACAAATGTACCCACATGCATGTACGCAAACGTATGCACAAAGATGGTAATATTTACCTCAAAGTATGACTGCAAAATGTAAATGAGGTTATGTCAAGTGCACAAGAGTGCTCATCACATAAAAGATAAGCTTTTGATTATATACTACACATTTTAAATGGTACACATTCCCTATTTACTTATAAATTTGAATCAGAATCATGTGAATACTCATCATCAAAGCAAAAATGCCCTTTTCAGTCACTATGCAGAACCTCATGGAAATTCTCCTATATGGGAGCCAATAAAAGAAGCTGTAGTATAGAGTATATTGTTACAGCACAGAGGGAGGGGAAGGGAAATCCTGCTGGTAGAAAGCTAGTAAACAAAGCTTTCCAGATGACCTTGCTTGAAAGAAGACCTGGATGTAGAGAGAGATGACCAGTTGAGCACTACTCTAGGAAAAACCAGTCTCCAAACAATCCAAAGAAGGCATCCCCAAATTACTGAGTAAGGGAGAAGGGATGCTTTCCCTCAGTAGCCTTGGAAGGGAGAACCCCCAGAGTTCCAGGGAGTTTAAATCAGTCAGAAAATCCTGCAGAGGCTATTAATCCACCAAAGTCCCATAGCTTGGAGAAAATCTGATTAACTCCACCTCTCCAGATGGGCTCCAAAGTGAAATGTATATCTGGTTTCTGAGACACAAATAAAGTGGAGAAACAAGAGGTGGGATGAAGAAAAAATAGGAAGAAGGAACAAGAAGTATTGGATACTTGTGTGTATGGATTGACCCTGACATTGATTTGGAGCAAGTTACAAGTTCTAGAGACTCAGCTTAGAAATTGTGAATTAAACTGTCTCCTGTCCACTTTGATGAAGGCTATCTTTCTTCTCTCCCAAAAGGGTGCCAGGTAGGGCAGCTCCCTTACCCTGGAAACTGTTTAAAAATTCTTTCCTGTGTTTTCCTGCTGCAGTGACCCTGGAGGGAGACTTCTTTTATCCACCAGACTTCTGTTTGAAAAATCTCTCGTTTCCTTCCAGGACCATATATTGTAACTTTGAAGTTCTGAAGAAATTCAGTGATCTGGTTCAACTCTTCCCTTTTAAAATGATAAACTGAGACCAGAAGCACATCCGAACTGGGACTCGTGGTGTTTTACACACTTATGACTATGTCCTTTTTAAAAAGGTAGGATTTTGAGAGACCTCAAGAAATTAACTCCACAACCTCCCTCACCCCCAAGGAACGCACGCAGAGACGCTGGAGCCCCGGGAGATGGGGGAGGCGGATCTCGCCCAGCACTCGAAGCGTTAAACTCAACCCAGGGTCTAACACGCGATTGGCCAAATACCGGGAGAAGATCTGGTTTTCTCAGCCGCGGGCCAATGAGCACCTCGAGTGGGAGGGTTTGAAGACACTAAGGAGTTTTCCCCCCTTTTCGTTCCCCTCTCCACCCCCTCCTATCGGTCGTCGCCCCTCGCCCAACCCTCCATCCCCTACGCCGTCAGTTTATTAAATTAATGCAGTAAGAAAGTCTGAAGATCTGGAGTTGTCTAGCCAAAGGAAGATGGGCGAGCCCAGAAAACCGAGATGCATCTGAAACCCTCCTCTCCTAAGCCCCTCGGGGTAGCAATGGACCCTAGCAGCCCCTGAAACTTGCCCTGGGCTCTCTCACTCCTGCAGCGTCAAGCAATGGGACACCTTTCCTGCAGCGACCATAACTTATTCGGCCGGGACCAGAGAACAGGGATTGCACGGCGACAAAAGACCGGAACGGAGGCAGGGGAGCAAGATTCCAGGACTCGGTCGCGATGCGCCAGCCTGGCACACTCTCCGAGATTTAACTGAAGGCTGCGCCGTCAACCGCTTTCCCCTCGTCCCTGAATCCCTCAGGCCAGCCCAGAGCCATAAAGCCTTGCTCTGTCTACCCAAGATGCTCGCCCAATCTAAAGGTCCGAGGCCAGCGCTCTGATCTCCACAGAAGAATTTTTCCCTTGCACGGAGCTGGCCGTTTAAACAGAAAAACTGGGGTAAAAAAAAGGAAAATATACCCACCCCCAAACGTGCCTCCCCAGCGCCGCAGGGAGCCAACAGACACGCTGGAGTTTAACAAACAGCAATACTCTTCGCGCTCCTGAAAAGCGGGGCTGGACGCTCTCCGTGGTGCTGAAACGCTACGCGGCCGCCGCTGTCCGTGGTACCTACAGCCTCCTCGCTCCAATTTCCCCAGAGGCTCTCTCTCCGCACCCCTATTCCTCACCTCCCCTTAACATCTGGATTATTTTTCCAATAGCTCTCGCTGGTTTTGTAAGTGCCAATTTGAAACATTTTTGCCCCCATAACTCGTGGACTACAAAGCACAAGAACCTGAAAAATGTACAGCTTCAATACTCTTCGACTCTACCTTTGGGAGACCATTGTATTCTTCAGGTATGAAATTTTCTACTGACCATATCGCTCTGGCGGAAATGGGGGGAAGGAGTACCGAGGCTTGACTCTGTCCGTGGTCCCATCATTTGGGGGAGGGGGTTGCCGTATACCGCTGCAATCGGGTCCTTCCATCCCCCGCCCCCTTCTCCCCTCCCACCCCCCGCCCGCAGGGTGTCTGGCTTGTGCGTGGAGGTCTGAGACAGTCGCTGCTCTGGCAGCTGTTTGCCTGTTTCTTGCGGTTTGTTTGTCCTTCTGCCTGCTACACCCCTCAAACATTGGTTCCCGGCCCCCTGTGCATATTAGCTCTCACTCGGTTGAGGACTTTAAGGGGAAGCTTTAGGAGTTACTCAGTTTAATTAGGACTGCATTCTCTGTAACCGCAGTGCCGAAAACCTCAGCTCTCCCGTCTGGGAGCCAAGTGACAACTAGCGGTGATGGGGAAGGTTGCACTCTAACTCGCTGGACATAAAACATACCATTTTCTATCCTTTTTTGTTGTTGTTTTCTTTTTCTGCGGGGGAGAGGGAGGGGTTTACTGAGGCTTAGGGCTAGGAAACAAGAGTGTTATGACCTCAGTTTGTAAAGCCCTGAACTTGGGTTCAGAATGAATTTAAGAACAGATACTGTGAAACGAAACGTTGCCACTGTAAAACTTTGACTCCCTCCTTTCCCCTACCCACCTTTACAAAGTACTGTTAGCAGTAGATCTTGAACTATGGATAGTTCCTCTTTGTTTTGTTTCTTAATTTATCCCGATCCTTGACTCTATAGCTGAGTTCCCCTATCCATTGTCTCCTACGTTAAAATTTTTTCTGCCTACAGGCTTGGCATTCTTGTCTTAGTACAAGTGAAAAGTGAAAAATCATCTCTTTAGGAAGTATTGAAATAGATAGGCCTTTTGTAAGTGGGTGAATCATGCCATCTTCAGAGACGGTTATGATAAATTCCATTTATATAAATTGAAAAAAATTATTCTTCTTCCATGACTTGCAGGGATCATTAATCTTCCTCATTTTAGATGCCTGCTTCTCATGTTTTACCATGGCATTGGATTAAAAGACATTTGAAAGAACCCACTCCAGTTGTTTTAAATAACTAAGTGACCACCAAATATTATCCTCTCCCATCATAAAACAGCAAATAATTTCTGTTTAATGCATTGCATATAAATTGTTTGTTTGATTACTCTATTGATTTGTTTATTAAATGAATGACACCTCCCCCCAAAAGTATAGATTTCTATGTGTAAGTCTCTCCTCATGTCTTTCTGTCCAAATGAAGAAAAGACCCCCCTTTTCTCTGAGATACCCAATGCTCCAATGCTACAGTTTCTAATCTCCAGTTTGAATAATTAGTTGATAGGCCACTATTCTGACAACAGCTCAGAATGTAAATAGTCAAGTTGTCAGGTAGAGTGAAAAAAGTGCAGTAGTTCAAGGTCTTATAAATTTTCCTACTTTAATGCAGGAAATGTCCTATTAATTCTATCAGATCCTGTCCCCCCTTTAAACCTGTGAAATGCTGGTAGAACTGTGAAATGCTGTAAGATGGGGTACTTGGTAACATTTGTATGCAAATTGATTCTCTGTTTGTCTTACCCGAGACAGAACTGAACCAGAGAGATTAAAGAGCAAATTAATAGGACCAAGCACATCATTCTACCCGCTCCCCACTCCTTTTTTTCTTGATGAACAGTATGTGATGCTTAATTTTCCATTCCCAGACATTGTCTTTCACAAAAAGGAGACTCAGTCTAAAAGGTCTGCATTGTAATCATTTTGATAAGGTTATGAATTTCCTGCTGCGTTAATTCTTCAAGTAAACTGGTAGTGGCCTATGGAGAAGCATCAATTTACATCTCTATCCCCTACTTGTGTGAAGGCACACATGAGCTATAATAGACGTGAGACATGATTCCATGTGTTTATAAGGAAAAAAGAGTCATATCTGTAGCAAGCTGGAAAGGCAGTGGTGCCATTGCACTTTCAAAATGTAGGAATGGATACTTCATTTGAGGAGTAACTCTTCATTTCTAAACCATAAATAAGAAGGATTAACTAGGGAAGTACCCATAGCAATTTTTTCCAACAGATGAAAGAAAATGAAAGGTCACAAGGAGACAAACTGGGTAGGTTGTATTTCTTCAATTGGTATTTTCATTTCTCATTCCTTCATTCTTCAGATTTTAGGTGAAAATACAGAAGTATTAAAATCTGGGGACTTATTAGAATGGGTGTGGGGATAAATGAATGCTGGCAGCTCCCGCAGGTTCCACGTGAATACCCCCTTTCTCCCCTAAGGGACAGGCACTGTGTTGGGATGAGCCAATCCAGTCATCCCAGGCACCAGGTACTCCTTTGATTAAGATATGCCAGCTGCTCACCTTGCTGAGAAAACATGGGGGCTCAGAGAGCACTCAGTAACAGAGGGGTTACTGCGGCAGCCTGTAAGCAATGAAATGGCAAAAACAATAGTAAAACAAACAGAACAAGAACTGAAGTGAGTAAGGACAGAATCTCATGTGATGCCAACACAGAGAACAAATCAAAGCCTTAGAAAGGGAGACTTGGGGTCCTGGAAGACCAACAGCATTGCAGTGCTCATCAACTGTGTCCCCATAAGAAAAAGGAGGTGATTTGGCAGAAGTTCCTGCTCTGATTTTTGTAAAACCTGAGGTTCTAAAATACCGCAGGTGGCATTGTAGAATTTAATAACCTAAATTTTGTCTTATTTGGGGGACGGAGTCATATCCAGACGAACCAAAACTGACAGATTTTTTTTTTAAATGATGGGAACACATTCCTTTCAAACCACCTTTCAAGCTAAAGGGAACTTGGCTTTAATCCCCAGAGCCCTTACAGAGGCTTTTGGCCAGGATAGGTCTAGTAGGACCCCAAAATTCTTCTACCTTATCAACAAGTCAAGCAGACCCACAATATATAACTGTATTTCTCCACCTCTGCACTGTTGGCATTTTGAACTGGATAATTCTTTGCTGTAAAAGCTGTCCAGTACATTGCAGGATGTTTAGAGCCTCCCTGGTGCCAGCAGCACACTTCCCCTCCCACCTCCAGTGATGACAATTAAAAAATAGCTCCAGACACCGCTAAATAACCATGGGGGGCAGGAAAAGAAGACAAAATCGCCCAAGTTTTGAACTGCCATTTGAAATGATCAAATTTTTAATGATTTGCTCTAATGTCCTAGTTATAATAAGGAAGAAAGTCTAGCTTCCTTTAGAAAATGTTCCTCAGGAACTATACAAACAATCCCTAGTGAAACAAGAAAGGCACCTAGCTTGTGCTTCAGAAGGAAATAAAGATAGGAAGATAGATGTAGTCTAATCCATGGGTAGCTTTGCCAAAATACGATCAGGTTTTCTTTATGTGCCTCTTGCATCTCCCATTCCAGAAAGATGGTTTTTTGCACGGGTTTTGTATTAAATATGGCACTCGCTTACAAAGAAAAGTCATTAAAGCTTGAAGGGGAGAAGCTTCAACCACACTAAGATTGAAAGGAACATGATAAGTACTTTGTTTAATATCTCAGTCCTAAAAACAAACCACCCAGTTGAAAAGCAAATGAACTTCCCTTGAGGTGACTCTTCTGGCAGCTGGGTCTCCAAGCTTGTCAAGAGGGGCAGATGATCACCGTAATCTTTTCATCTTAATAGCATAGTTATGCCCTGCCTCAAGTCTTACCTGCTGCATTTTGAAAGTGTCTAAGAGCTTCTGAAATAGGCCAAGGACTTTTTCCTAAGGAGAGGGGAGGCTGCTGGGCAAGTTTGCATTAGGACCAATAAAAATGTCAATCAGTCCACCCCTTTTTTGGGCTTAAGAACCTTAACGGAGAGAAAAAAAAAGAGTCATCTTTTTCTGCCCAAGTGTCAGCCTAGACTGGGACCCAAGGCCAGTAAATGGAGTTATGAATCAGCACAGAGCATCTGCATATTTGCCAAACTGGTAATGACCTATCAGGGGACATTTAGGGAATTTGTGTTTGAGGCCATCTTACAAAAGAGGTTGTAACTATGTGGTGCAGTGGAAAGAGCAGCGTGGCTATGATCTGAGA
Organism: Glaucomys volans; assembly: GCA_020662805.1. Lineage (NCBI taxonomy): Eukaryota > Metazoa > Chordata > Mammalia > Rodentia > Sciuridae > Glaucomys > Glaucomys volans. The sequence continues at coordinate 349,869 of JAJEJO010000290.1, forward strand.
GCCCCTGCTTCTAGAGTCAGCTCTGCGTCCATCCCACAGCATGGTCATAACAAGCTTCTTCCATGGTGAGGACTCAGTTTGCAATTCAAACGACTGACTCCAACCTTTGTAAGTTCCCTTCAGCCTCTAATATGCTCTTTATCAAAGACAGGGCCCCAGACCCACAACAGCTCAGGATGAATTGGTTCTAATTGGTGACCCCACCTTTATTTCTTCACCAGACACTTACTTAACATGTGTGTATGTGTCCAGTCCAAAGCTAGGCACTCTGCAGAGCAGACGTCACAGTCCCTATTCTTGCAGAAAGGGAGACACTGCTTCCTTTAAAAGCCTCTTTTTCCTTCTTCAGAAGGCCTACAGAGCTCCCCTCCAGGCAGCCTGTGCGTGTCCTGCAACAGCGTCACATTTTCATGGGTGTCATTAACTTTATTTCCTTAATCAGCTGGCAGAAGCCAGAATGATTTTTAAGATGGATGGCACTGTTCCCTCGCATAGCCATCTTGATTCTATTCGCGGGTTTCAAAATATGCTTTAGGCAAAGCCACATTGGCCCAAAGGGCAGCAGACCCCGGATCCAGAATTTAGCTAGTAGCCTGACCTTGAGAGGGTTCTATGACCTTTCTGGCCCTCACTTTCCCCACCTGTAAAATGAAAGGATTTGACCAATCACTCTCTCAAATTATTTTTAGCTGTGCCATGCAGGATTATCTTCTCCCAATCTCTTCCAGAATAGCACAGTTTGGGTTACAGCTATTGCAGAAATTTTTAATTACTACCAAAACCATTTAGCCATTCTGAGGCATATCCCAGCTCAAGACCTAAAAGAATTGAAAACCTCACAAAGCAACTCTACTCTTTGGAGGAATAGCCTAACCTGGACATGATTATTGACAGATACTATAAATGCGTCAATTTCCACAAGAAAGGCTTAGAATGTTGAGAAAACATGATACCTGATCACTGTCTTCAGTTTGAAAAAATTATGCGAGAAAGACAGTTTCATATTTCCTATCAGTGATTCTCCTTAGCATGACTACTCCATTAAAGCCTATGTTTAAAAAAATTTGTTTACTAAACCCCATTCATCATTAACGTATTTCCCCCATCTTTATTAATCAAAGGTGTACCTAACTGCCAGGAATACCAAATATCACAGCACAATGCCACCACATTGAACCAAGAAGAAACAAAACTAAAGATATTCAATGCTTTTGAATTAGTCCATAAAGCTTTGTCAGATGTAAACATGCAATTTGTTAGTTTTTGAATTGTTTAAGATGGATTCAGAGTCCTCATTACTATTTCATGAACCTCCTGGGTGCCCAGGGACCCCATGTTGGGAAATATTAGATTAGATTTGTTCTATATATATAACTCCAAGAGAAGAATTGGCGGGTTTTTGTTTTTGTTTTAAATATGTACACATAAACTCTGGCTCAATGTAATTCAGAACTTTCTGGTAGCTCTGTCAAATGGTCCAATGGGCTTCCTCAGTGGTAGTGATGGTTCCTGTCAGTGGAGGTGTGCAAGCAGAAACTAGAAATCTAGCTCCCAGGAGAGGGGTAGAAGAAATCCTTCTTTTGTAATTCGAGGTTTATCATTTGCTGCAGAACAGTAAATGAAATGCAGGTCAGTGACAAACCTTCACAGTGCTAATGTTCCCCATTTCCTGATTCTCAAATTACCATCCGATTTCTGTAAGCTCACTAAAGCATACCATGAACACGTCCTCGCTGGTATTTTTAAATTTTTTTTTAAATAAATAAACTGGGCAATGAACATACACAATGTGACAAAGAATTATCAAAGGGAAATCACCATGGTTATGGAAAAGCCTGGTTTTAAGAAAAGAGAAGCACCTTAGAATAAGCCAGAAGGATCCATAGGAAAATGCACAGGTCCAGGGACCAGCCCTCAGACCCGGTCAGTCCACAGGACTCTCTATACTGACCTCCAGCTGTCTCCTCTGAACCATCCCCTGGTTAAGCCTAACACACAAGGAAACACCATAGGGCCAGCCAACAAATCCATTCAGAAAGCACATTAGAAAGAAACAATGCCCAGGCTTTGTAATGCAGGCCCTTGTGAGGGGTGCTCAGACTCCAAAGCTTTTCAAACTCTGTATAAAGGAGCCCTTTGTGGTTTTCTAAAGTTAGATTGTCCGAGTCTCCCGAGGCTAATTCAGTGCAATTAGATTACCACTCTCTGCCTTTGAATTCGGTTGTTTTTCAGTGTCCGTTGCTAAATGAGTTTACCATCTTAACAGGGAACTGCCGACAATCATTAATCCCAGCCGCGAAATGGGCAGTAGCTCCTGGGCAGCATTCTGTCTTGCCTCATAGACTGGGAAACCCACAGGCTCAGAGAGAATAAGCCTCAACCCTTGTCTGGGGACATCCTCGACTCACCCACCTGTCCGACCCCAGAGAATCACACTGTCCTTTGGAGTCTTGGGGCAGCAAAAGCTCTGAGAAGTTCTAGAATTCAGCAGTCCTTAAGTGTGAGGGGTTTGTCAAAAAGACGGATTCCCTTAAATTTTTTAAGAGGGTAAACCTTAAATAGTCTTATTACAAAACTAACAATAAATAACAATAAATGAGAGGACAGGAGCAAACTGTTGGAGTGATGGATAGGTTTATGGCATAGATTGTGAAGAGTTCACAGATGTATATTTAACTCCAGACTCAATCAAGTTCTATACATTAAATATGCACAGCTTTTTGTATGTCAATCCTATCTCAATAAGTGATTTTAAAAATTAATTGAGCCGGGTGAGGTGGCGCACACCTGTAATCCCAGCACTTGGGAGGCTGAGGCAGGAGGATTGCGAGTTCAAAGCCAGCCTCAGCAACTTAGTGAGGCCCTAAGCAACTCAGTGAGACCTTGTCTCTAAATAAAATACAAAATAGGGCTGGGGATGTGGCTCAGTGGTGGAGTGCCCCTGAATTCAATCCCCGGTTCCAAAAAAAAAAAAAATTAATTGGTGTTAGAGTTGAGGGTATAGCTCAGTGGTAGAGCATTTGCCTAGCATGAGCAAGGCCCTGGATTTGATCTCCAACACTGCAAAAATATTTTAAAATTAAAATTAAATAAAGTAAAATACAGATTTGTAAATTATTGAAACAGAATTTCCCAGGATGGGGATAGAGAAAGCTGCAATGTTAAGAAGGGTCCCTGAGTCAGTGCTTTTCAAACTTCTGTATGCATAGGAATCACAGAGGGTGTAACAAAGATGCAGCTGCCATCTGAAGAGGCCTGGGGAGCCTGAGAATCTGCGTTTCTGACAGCTCCCAAGTGATGCTGATGCTTACATGGACAGAAGGCTTGAGCAGAAAGACTAAATCATCCTGACCAAAAACCCCTGACACAAATTGACACTTTTATTTTTAGAGGAAGAGAGGATAACTGAATCCCTTGAGGTTGTGGAGTGACAGGACTCCCAAAGTCATACACAGCCTTGCACATTCCCCAGACATTCCACCACATGTCATCTGTTTCCTGGTCCCTAGGCCCTGACTGGACCACTGTGCTTTCCTCTCAAACACTGTCCCCCCTCATAAATTTCACTACTTGCATGTCAAGAGGGCTCCCCAGGAAGCTAGCCCCCTGCCTGAACTGGTTCTGGTCCCTGAAGTCCTAGTGCACCAAAAGTTCTCATTTAGATAGCTAGGAACTCTATGTAAGAGAGGGACCAAGGAATGAACTTCCAATCCAGGTCCCCTGGGGCCTTGGGTCATAGCAATGAGAATCTGCCTAGATCAATGGAGGAGGTGAAATCAAGATGGTCAGAAAGAGGAAGTCTGGTTTTTCTCCAAGGAGCTCACTTCCCAGCCTTCCTATGCCATCAACCTCGCATAACAGGAGAATTGCTTAGGACTCCCAGATGTCCAGAGGCCACTGCCCCATTCTACCATTTCTCTAATCTCAGGACCATGGCCTTCCTTCTTTACCCCTTTGTCTGCCTTTCTACAAAGCATGCTAGTATCTTACACACCAAATAGATTAGCTGCTATGGTCTTCAGCTTTTTGATAGCTGCGTGTTTATTGCTATGCACTGCATTCCGCAACACTCCCCAGCTCCAGAGAACTGCGGCAAGGCCACCGAAATGCCGGCTGCCAGGCAGATTTGCCGTACTCTTACCAAAGCTCTTTACGGGTTACAGGATCCGATAGCTCCAAGCCCATGTGAGCCTCCCCATCACCTCGAAAAATAAATAGACAGTGGTTACTGTACCTATTTTAGAACTGAGAAACTGAGGCTTGGAAAGGAAAAGTGATTTGCCCTGTGGTAATCACAAGTAAGCAGGCTGTTGATCTGTAAAGCCAGAACTCAGATACAGATTTCCTTGCTCCTACCCACCACACATATATGTGTGTGGGTGTGTTTATACAATATATCTATATAGATAGATATACACTGAGAGATCTATCTATATAGAAAGATAGATCACATGGATAGATATACACTGATACACAGACACACACACACACACACACACATGTGCTGCAGCTCCTGTGAGCTGGTACAGACATCAAGAAAACAGTCCTCCCTTCCAGAGGGGCACAGAGGTGGAGAGAAGATTAGGAGAGGAGAGTGGGGATTTCCCATGAGGACTTTGGTTTGAGAGGCCCATAGTCTTCCTGTTCTTAACTAGACAGGCATTTCTTCCTGTGTTCTTGATCATTCTTTATTGTAAAATATATGCATACTTTTTTAAGAAATTCTAATACTATACTTAAGCCTGACACTCCTTTTGATAATGACCTCCAAGACCCTTCACCTGTTACCCCTTTTGGTCATTTTTATTCATATATATTATATACATACATACAAATTCACATGTGTGTGTAGCTGCACACACACACACAGTCATTTCTCGGACTCATATTGCCAACATGATTCTACAATTTGTTCTGCTCGTGTTCCTGTGCGTCCTGGGAAGCCTTACCTGTTAAGGCACCTCATTCTTTCAGCCACTGCAGAGCATTTTACGTTATGGAGGTCTAATTGTATTCTATCGCCTCCTTATTGATGGGCATTTACACATTTTTTTCTAATTTTTCCTCTGCAATCAGTGCTACAACAGTCACAGTGCAAATACATCTTTGTGAGCACATGTGGCATTTCTCCAGGCAGATAACAGAAACAAGAAATGGAGTTGCTGGGCTCAGAGTGTGTGCATCTTTTATGTTGGTAGAGAGTACAGCAGGCAAAGATTCCTTTCTTCCTGAGCCTCTCTTCTGTCCTCCGCATGTTGACCCATCTCAGCCCAGACTGCAACAACTCACCAGTAATAATCCTTAACATTTATTGAACATTTATAGAATGCGGGTACTGTACTAGCAACATCATGTGCCTCATCTCATAATTCCCACAAAAAAATCTAAGTTGTAATTATATCCCCATTTTATAGACAACAAAGTTGAGACACCAACAGGTCATGTAACTTGCTTAAGGTAAGACAACTAATAGGAATCAGAGCCAGGTCTGACTCTAGAAAGCACTGCCACCTAGAAATCACTACTCCTCAAACGAAGCAGAGTGGAGTGGGAGGAGACTGAGGTGGATGTGGAAGGTGGTAGAGATGAGTTTGTGTTTCCAAATAATCAAGAGCTCATCTCTTACGGGTTGTTCCAGATAATAACAAACTTAAGAGGCATCTATTATAGACGTGTGTTTCCAATCTCCATCCTTCACATAGGAGGGAAATTGTGCTAAATTCTATGCCCATCAAGAAGGCATATATGCAGAGCTTAGTTGAAGGGTGGAGATGGTTTTCTATATAGCATCTTTTCTTCTCTGTCCCACCTGCCTTGCAGCCAAAATCATCCAACTGAAAGAGCTATTTAGGATTATGGGAGAAAATTTCTGAGTTGGGAAGTCAGGAAGAAGGGCAGCATGACCTCTGGCCCAAGAACACAATTTTTTACATTTTTATTGGTGCATTAGAGTTGTGCATAATGGTGGGGTTTGTTGTTACATATTCATTCATGCACACAATGTGACAAGATAATTTGGCCAATATTACTCCCCAGTACAGCCTCCTTTCTCCCCTCCTCCTTCCCCTGATTCCCTTCCTCTATTCTACTGATCACCCTTTGATTTTCATGACCAGGAACAGAATTTTTTAACTATTGGTCCCTTGTACTCAGATCAAGGGCCTGTCAGTCTCACCATCTAACCCTCCAACATCCAGGAATGAGTAACCCCAGTCCCTTTATCTTCTGTATGAGAGATCAGAGATGCAGTCCCACCTCTAGCACTGGAGGTCTCACCACATGGCCCAGATGGCCATTCCCAGAGCAGACCCAATGGGCACCTCAGAACTTCTCCAGACCAGGAAGCCACACCCAGTCCAGATGTGTCAGGGTGAGAACAAAGGGGAAGAGAGTAAGGACTGAGCCAGTCTTCCTTTATAACCACAAGCACCACTCCAGATGTGGGATCCTGGACAATGCTGTCTCAGACACCTGTTTCGGTTGCTTCCTGATTGACACCAGAGACATCTCCCAACATGTCCCTAGCAGACCTGTTGCTAACAGAAGAAAATATACAGTAGAAATAAAGTCTTCTAATATCAACTTTTAAAATAGACCTGCTGACTTTTTATTTTGTTTTCCTGTCTTTTGTTTTGTTACATTATAAATATTACACTTGTTTGCTTTAAAATATTAAACAACATAGGGAGAAATGTTTTAAAACAAAAATACACTGAAATTTTATTCCCTAGGATAAATCACTTAACAGTTGGATATTCATGCTCCCAGATGATTTTAATAACATAATAACAACCCAAATATAAGTGCTTATGTGCCTGATGCCATTCTAGAAGTTGAATGTCTATTAACCCATGTTAATCCTCAGAACAATCCCATAAAGTACATAGTATTTTCATCCCATTGTAAAGAGGAAGTCAAATAACTTTTCAAGGATCACCCAGCCTGGAAGTGGCAAGGGGGCCAGGTTGGAATTCAGGGAGTCTGGCTCCAGAAAGTCTTTTTAATTATGCTAAAGTAATAAGCTATTCATACTATACAAAAAAAAAAAAAAGGAATTAGGCAGGCTGTAGTGGCACACACCTGTAATCCCAGTGGCTCAGGAGGCTGAGGCAGGAGGATCGCAAGTTCAAAGCCAGCTTCAGCAAAAGTGAGGCACTAAGCAACTCAGTGAGACCCTGTCTCTAAATAAGATATAAAAAGGGCTGGGATGTGGCTCAGTGGTTAAGCGCCCCTGGGTTCAATCCTTAGTACCAAAAAAAAAAAAGAAAGAAAGAAAGAAAATAATGGACTCATTCTAAGCACCATGTCCTGCAACTTCCTTTTATCACTCAGCAATACCTCGTCCCAGTTCCTACAGATGTATCTTGTGCCTCTTGCAGCCATGCTCCTTTCTCTTGAGAATACCGGGTTTGAGAATAACACAAAACTTGCCACTTGTGCAGCCCCCACCTCTATTTCCAGCTGCTTTACTTCATATAAACCAAATTCCAACCAAAAGCGGATTTCTCATTCTCTCTAAGTCTCATTTCTGCACGTGCAGTGTTTCCTACCCACCTCCATAGATCTGGAAACTCCCCTCCCCTGAATTCTGCCCAGAAAGGCATCTGACTGGGCCAGCTATGGTTTCAAGCTAATCTGATTTGAATTCACTTGCTTGCCGTAGGATCTTGGCAATTGGCTCAACCTTTCTAAGTCTCAATTTCCTCATCTTAAAGACTAGGGATAAGAACGTCAATAATGTAGCTCCAATCCAAATGTTTTTTCTTAGCAGCTCACAAGTCTTTAACAAATAGTAATTCCCTCTCCATGTTTCTGAGATCCTGTGGATGCCTTGAGACCCATCTCTAGCAACACTTCCTCCTTGGTATCCCCTGGATTGCCACTGTCCCTATCCCCAACAAGCATGGACTCTCCTTTCTAAATGCAGGTATTACTGTTGCCCCTCAGTTTGCTCAAAGTGACTTTCCATACATTTGGTGGGGGGGGCCTTCCAGCTCTCCTGATGGATTGTAAGCCCCTCAAAGGCCAAGACCTTAATGAATTCCTTGGTGCATGTGAAAAGCAAACAAGATTAGGGAATATCCCTGGTGCTTCCTACCGTGTTCAACTGGCTCCATTTCCTCTCACAAAGTGTCATCCCAGTGGTTCTTGTATATTAAACGCAGTGTTTCTGGATTGAATTGCTTTGTCCCCATATGCCTGTTCCCCTCCTCCTCTTATTGGCTCTGCAGAAACCCAGGACCTGAAGGAATCCAACCAACCAACCCTGAAACACTGCTGTGTCTCACTATGACCCCTTTTTGCTCCAAGAAATGAGTCACAGTGAGAGTGTGAGCTAGCAATGGCAGCTAAGTCCTGGCTCTCTAGCTGTTACAGTGAGCTGTTCAATCTCATCCTTGCTGCCTGGCAGGCCATGTCTGAACTTTAGGCCTTTCAAAATATCTGAGCCACTGCAGATAAGGTTGCTTCCCACCATAACCCAGGCCTGCAGAGAGGTCTCTTCCATAGAATAAGACAAACTTTCTAAAATGGCTTTATTTGTGCAGAAAGCATGAATTTCATTGGAGGTAGTTTTTCTCACTGTGACCTAAAACATCTGGTAGAAAAGAAAAAATTCTCCACAGGAGCCAAGAAAAAGATTGCATCATGCTCTGAGAGAAGGGGCTTGAAGGAACTCATGGAATATATCTTGGAATGTAAAAATCTACACCTCCTGAAAAATAGGCCGAGAAGGTTCAGGAGAAGATATGATGATCCATGCCTCCTCAAAATTAGACAGTCTCAAGATCAGAGCAAGATGCTCCTCTCCCTGAAGGCTCTCCTCATGCCTAAAGTGAGATTGCAGTAGGCTGTGGGTCCTACCAGCTGACATTGCATAATCCTTAAGTTGAACAGGGTCACAGAAGACCCAGCAATGAAAACTCTATCTTGGGAATCAGATATAATCTGAATTCTGATTAGAACACTTGCTAGGTATATGCCTTGGAGCACAAGTGTTTTTAAGATTTTGAAGCCTCAGTTTTCCTCATCTGTAGGATGGGAGTGACAGATTACCATAAGTGTTAAATGAAAGAAGGCACATGGCAAGTTGGCACAGCATTTGGTGCATAACTGTACAAAGCAGGGAAACCATTATTACTATAATTAAAATGGGCTCAGTGCAAAGTGTGGTTGGAGGTTTAAAAAGAATCTGACTATTCTCTCCGGAGGTGGGGATACAGTATGAGTAGAAGGCAATTTCATAGAATCAGCACAATAGAGAATGATTAATTCACCAGGTGGCAAAGAGTCCAACAGAACAATACCTGCAAAGGAACAAGGCTTGCAGAAGAGGCCAGGAGGACGATGCTGAGCTCCAGGACATGGGTGGGCCACTGTCCACCTGTTACCCAGGCTCATCCCAGTCTTGCTCTGTCCTATTCTCTCCCATTGGGCCATCTATCAGCTACAAACCCAGCTAGGAGTAGATAATTTGCTTATTATAAAAAAAAATTATTAATTCCTACTCTAAGCCAGGGATTGTTCTAAGTTCTGAGGACAGAGGCATCCATGACAGAAGAAGCATGGTCCCTGCTCTCATGCAGCTTAAATTCTAGAAGGAGACTCAAACAACTGAAAAAATTGGGAAGCTAGAATTTCAGGGCCTAGTAAGTGCAATACACCCAATACCACAGGAGAATGGGATAGAGAATTGTCCACCAGGGACCACCCCTCCTCCAGGTGCCTACACCTTCATGCACACTCTTTTTCTTTCTTCAGCCTTCTATCACAGAGAGTTAGAGGAGGCTGCTCCCTTTACAGGTGAGGAAACTGAACCCCTGAGAAAAGTGACCATGCATCTAACATCACATGGTCAGTCAGAGCCATGCCAAGTGACCTCATTCCTTACAAAAAAGTCAAAAATATCCTGGATGAATGATTAAATTGGATGGGTGTGGGGAGAAGCAAGGAGCAAAACAGTATTATGGTAGGTTCCCATTTTCACTTTTTTTATATGGATTAATGTTCTCATATGAAGACAAAGGCCTAAAGAAATGGACCCAGAACTGTTTATAGTTGTTATTATCTCTGGAGAATGAGACTATGGGGAACTTTTATTTCCTGCATTAAAAATTTCTGTAATGCTTGAATGTTTTATAACAACATATTTTACTCTTAAAATAATATTTGAAAAATATTGTTTGTAAAAAAAGAGGATGTCAGAGAGTACAAGTTGGATACATACACATTTGGAGCCCTCCTTAATAAAATACAACCTGAAGCAGGAAGGGGAAAATGACAAATCCAAAAACGTCAACTTGCAGAGCTGATCATGTTTTCTTCGAGCAGAAATGAGCCTAGAGGCTAAGACCATTTGGTGTGTTTGCTGGAGTTTTCTGAGCAACTAGAAGTTGCTTTTCCCACTGACATCATCCTGCTGGAAGTAAAATGCCCCTACAAAATAAAAGGCCAGAGTTAGGCTATTTGTGTTTTTAGAATAAAGCAATAGCTGGGACATAGTCTCATCAAAGTAATGAGCCCTACCAATTCCATATGCAATTTCATAAAAAGTCACAAAAAGAGAGGGAGTAGTCACAAAAAGAGAGAGAGTTAGAGATGGAAAGAATTATCTGGCCCAACTCCTTAAATTCATAGTGGATTAACACCTAGTCCAGAAAAGAACTGAGGACTCCAAATCTCTCACACCCATGACAACTTTCCCTAAAATCTAGTAAGTGTTCCAATGGTAGTATGGAGGTAAAGAACAATGAATATTATTTTAGTAGGTAACAGATTTAGCAATTCCACTATAATATTGATAACGTTTAAGATGTTTAAGATGAAAATCAAGTTAAAAAATAAATAACAGGTCAGGTCACAAACATTGACCAACCAGAATAGCGAATGAGAACAGCTCAGATTAATGAATGAAACAAAGAATGGGAATTTGGAGGTCTGTGTCTGGCCCTTGTCATAGGTTCCAAAGGCATCATCTGTGGGTTTTATCTAAGTCATAAGAAGAATGGTTCTTTGCAGTAAGCTGTTTCCCAGAACACAAAAAGATGTGTGTTTTACAACAAGAAAGATCCAATTCTCCAATGAGAATTGGAATGGGTTGGACTCAGGCACCAAAAACAAATCAGAAAAGATGGCCTTTTTAAAAAAAAATGGTGCTGAGACTGAATATCCATATCTAGAAGAATTAAAACAGATCCCTCTTATCTAACCCTACATAAAAGTCAACTCATAATGAATCAAAAACTGAGGAATTAGACCAAAAATTTTGCAACTTCTAGAAGAAAATATAGGGTCAACACTGCAACATATTGGTGTAGGTGCCAACTTTCTTAATAAGACCCCTAAAGCTCAAGAAATAAAACCTAGACTCAGTAAATGGGAAGGCATCAAGTTAAAAAGCACAGCAAAGAAAATGAGAGAATAAAGAGACCATCTACAGAATGGGAGAAAATATTTTTCCAGTTACTCTTCCAACAGAGGATTAATATCCAGAATATATAAAGAACTCAAAAAACTTACCATAAAAATCTTAACAAAAACAACCCAATTGATAAATGAACAAATGAACTAAACAGACACTTCTCAAAAGAAGAAATGCAAATGACCAACAAATATGTGAAAAAATGTTCGACCCCTTTAGCTATCAGGGATATGCTAATCAAAACTACACTGAGATTTCATCTTATTTCAGTTGGAATGGCAATCATAATGAATATAAATAATAAATGCTAGAGAGGATGTGGAGAAAAAGGAACACTTATACACTGTTGGTTGGATTGTAAATTAGTACAATAACTATGGAAATGAGTATGAAGGTTCCTCAAAAGACAAGGAATATAACCACGACATGACCCAGCTATACACTCATTGATACTTACTCCAGAGAATTAAAGTCAACATATTGTAAGCAATACATGCATACCCATATTTATAGCAGCACAATATAAAATAGACAAGCTAGAGAACCAGTCGAGTTGTCTGTCAGTAGATGAATAAATAAAGAAAATGTGGTATATATAAAAATAAATTAATAAATAACAGTACATGAATTAAGCAAAACTTGGGGCATGCTATGCCAGTGGTTCAGGTTTGGAGAAGACTGCCCTCTGCCATTCTGCCTTAGACACTACCATTGAAGAAAATAGAAAATATCATAAGGATTATGAAACTGGGTCAGTTCTGAGCAAGGCCTAACTTTAACTTTAGACTCAAATTGCTTCTCTGGTCATGGACATGGGCTGCAATTTGAATTCAAATCATTGTAGAAAAGGTGGCACTTTGGGCAAAATGAGTGCAGTCCATTCAGCAAGCAGAGCACACTGGCATCCTTCAGGTCACCCTTTGTCTAATTTACCAACAAGTATCTATCCAAACTGTATTCACAGTCTTATATTCCCTCCTTATGTTAGAATGACATCTGTGACTCCCAACATATTGCCTTATGGACAATAATTCCTCTAAATAATAACATGTATGATTAGTGATATTAGCAAATAACATGTAGTTGGAGCTTATGCCAAGAACTTGTCTAAAAGCTCTGTAGGTATTTATGATTTAATCTTTATAGCAACCCTATGAAGTAAATACTATTATCATCCCATTTGGGGATAGACAAAGGCAGTGATCTTACCAACCTAGGACCCCTTTAGGCCACCTTGCCAATCCAAGTTCAAATCACAACCTTTCCCAGTGGGGAAACACAGGTGGAGAGAACTTTTCAACACACATCCCCCTCAGTTCTACTGCCTAAAGTCCTGGTTTCCTTTCCATCAATCACCATGCGGTTTATGAAGAAACATAATAGATTGATAAAGACATTGCAGTTGAGTGCAGTTTGATGCATATCTGTAGACCCAGCTGTTCGGGTGGCTGAGACTGAAGAATTGAGAGTTCAAGATCAGCCAGGGAAATATAGGAAACATGGTGGACCCTGTCTCAAAAAAAAAAAAAAAAAAAAAAAAAGAACATTGGGCAAGAAACAAAATGGAAAATTTTAAAAAGGAACAAGAAAGACAAGAAAGCATAGGGAAAGAGAGAAATAAACAGAGCAATAAAGAGGGAAGAGGAGAGAAAGGAAAAGATAAGCCTAGTAATAATTAATAAAGAACACTAAACACAGGTCAGTCAAGAACTCACTTAGTGAGTCTTCTCTGGATCCCAGTCTTCTCATCTGTAAAACAGATGAGTAGATTGCACTAGGTGACTTTGAAGATCTCTCTCAGGTCATCATTCTACGATTCAGAAAAAAATGAAGGTAATGGAAGGTCACAAAATAGAAAAGAAGAAGTAAATGCTAAGGAGAAATGATGAAAAGAGAAGGAAACCAGGAAAAAGAAAAGAAGGCATCTTCCAAAGCAACTGGAATCCACTTATCTGGTTGCAAAAAGGAGGAGGAAGCATCAAGAACCTCAACAATTAAAGCTTTCCTCTTCCAGCAGCCAACTCCATGCCTCCTTCTGGTGGGGCCCATCGCTGATGTCTGCAGAACAGGGGCCTAAATGGAACCCTGAGAGGAGGAAGGATACTGCCCTGTTCCCTCTGAAAATGAAAGGTTGACTGGAGGGTCTTCCTCCTCCAAACCCAACAATGGATAACAATGATGACTAGCATATTCCCAGGGAAATGATTGGAAATGTGTCCCAAGAGCCCAAAACTGCAACATTGGCACATTGTGCCTGCTAAAACAAACTCTAGGGACCATCAAAAGGAGTAAGTCACAGGAAGGAGTCCTTCCAAGGTCATCTTCTCCAAACCCCTGCCTCTGAGCATCTCTTCTCTGTCAGTGGGGCTCTAATCCAAACCAAAAGATTTAGCATAGACTGATTCTCAGTCCTATTAGCTAATCTTTTTGCAATTGTTTGAGTCATCCCAGGCCTTGAGACCTCTGAAGACAAAGACTGCCTTCATTGACTGAACATTCTTTGATCCACACAGCATAGTGAAATCCAAATCTGATATTTGATCAATGGGTGAAATAATTCTAATCGCTGTTCCAATAATACCTCTTCTGTTGCCTAACAGTTCAGTCTAACATCCTTTTATTTATTCTACTGCCCCTATGTTCAAGTCCAACCTGTCACTGCCAGAGGAGACAGAAACTAGTAGGCACCTGTCTCAGAAAACTCATGCTGGAGGAGACCTCCTCAGCTCAGATATTACCTCCCATGAAGTGTGTAGATAGTGTCAACATACGAATGAGCAATGCAGATGAAAATAGGCAGATTATAGATTATTATTTATTTAATGTATAATGTATTCTGGTTCTTAGCTAAGCATTTGGTCTGTGTTTTTTAAATTCTCTTCAACAATTCTAATATTAGCTTGTATTCCCAGTTTACAGATGAAGAAACTGAGGCTCAGAGAGGTTAAGAAACTTTCAAGAATGCACAAGCAATCCGTAGAGTCACAGTCCTATCACACTCCTTAGCTGCCATCCTTAGAGCTTCTACTTAAACATTTCTGATGGCCAGAAACCCAGTATCTACCTAGGCAGCCTCCCCCACTACCAGAGGACTATAATGGGTCAAAATATTCTTTCCATAAAAGAATCAGGCAACTGCATCCTTTGAAAGTCACTCTTGCTTTCTTTGATCACTTGGAACAGTCAATGGGCTGTAAAAGGTACCCAAATTATGGAATTAGAAAGACCTGGTTCCATTCCTGCCCTGCCACCAATATATTAGCCAGATAACTTTCATCCAAGTCACTTTCACCTTCCATGCTTCAGTGGCTTCATTTGTACGGCAGGAATACAAACATGTGCGTCCTCTATGTACAGTGTCTTGGAGAAGAAAAAATCCATATTTGCAGAGGGTTTAGCTCAGTGCCTGGAAAAGAGAAAAATACTCAAGACCATTGTTTTATTAAGTTGGGTCCCTCTTCCCCACAACAGCCCAACAGACTGATCCCTTCTGCCTGAGTCTTTTCTGAGCCAAACACCCACAGAGTCTTTAATTATTCCTTATAGGTCAATTTCAAGTTTGTTTACCAGCCCAGTTGTTCCTTTCTGGACCTGTTCCAGCTGTTAATGTCCCTCTTAAAATGCAGGACCTACAACTGAATACTATAAATTAGCCAAGATTTAAAGTACAGCCCACATCCAGTATTTCCTGCTACCCGTTTTCTTCAGAATTATTAGGTTTAACTTAGGCTGGACTAAAATTTTAGTGAAGAATATCTAAACCTATGAATAGATACTTTAAGTTTTTTGTTTGTAAAATGGCTCTCATACTCCATGGTTTGTATGCGCCTGGCACTGTGGTTAGCACTTATAACATATTTTCACAGTTAGCTCCAACAGTGCTAGAAAGTGGGTCTCTTATTCCCCTTCTTTCTCTGAGAAGGAAACAGCTAAAAGGAGTCAAGTGACTTGCCCAAGGTCACACAGCTAGGAAGTGGCAGAATCAACATTGGGTCTACCATGCTATCCCGCCTCCCACTTCAAGCATTTAGAAGATATAAGGGCTTTCAGGGATGACATGTGACACAAGCAGAAGACAAGAGCAAAACAATTTAATACCCAGAGAAATGCAGAGCACCAAGCAATGTCGGGCTTCTGAACAACCTGTCACAAAGACATCTCCATCTGTCCCTAGCATGTCCCAATGTCTATGGCTCCATGGGCAATATGAGTGAGTGGGGGAAAGTGACAAATGTAGAAGCAGTCGCCTCCCTTTTTTTAACTTTCACTAGTCACCACTACCTTTGGCCCTTGCCTGTAACAGACTTGGCACTCTGAAGAATTTATTTTTGATTTTCAGCCAAGTTGCTGGTCCTGGGGGATAGGAGGGGCTCTTTTACACTGGTAGAGCCTTTCTGCTTCAGAAATATTTCTACCCTTTGACTCAGCACTTTTGCTTCTAGGACATGAACAGAGGTTTGTCACCAAGGGGGTTCTTCACAGCATAATTTATCACAGCTAAAAATTGAAAATAGTATAAATGGCCATCCATAGGGGGATAGCTAAATGAATGCTAAAGCAGCCACACACTGGCATATGTAGCAATTTAAAACTGTGTTTCTAAAGGTTTAATAATGAGAAGAAATGCTCACTTAGAATCTTTGGTTTTGAAAAAGAAGGAAACAAAACTGATTATAATCTACAAAGGGAAAAAAATAAACTTAAAAAACATCTACTAATATGTTAACAGTAGGTATCTGTATAATGGAATTTCCAAGTGGGTTTTATTTTTTAATTTGAACTTCATTGTATTTTTTCAACGTGCATTTATTGCTTTAGTCATCAGAGGAAAATGTTGTTTTCTTAAAGGGTTGAAAGAATCTTGTCTGAGGGCAGCCAGCCAGCTCATGAAGAGCTGGTTTTCCACTGGACAATGTCCATCTGTGTAGCAGCAATTATTACTCTGTTACCATCAGATCATCTTAATCCTATTGATTAAAATGCCAAAGTAATGCTATTAATTTACTACTTAACCAGTAAATTACTAAGAGCACAGCAGAAGAATTACCTGAGAGTGCTGCGCTACTCTTCTAAGTGGTGAGTGGTTGGACTCCAATCTCCTCATAGACCCCTAGTAAAGGGCACAGAGTTACCTCTAGAAGTTCATATATTTATCCCTTATCACAAAGCCTAGATCAATCAACTGTCTTTGAATTGATAAAAGTTATACTGAGCATTTTCAGTGCACCAAGTACCAAAGTAAGCACTGTGAGAAATATTTGTTCTTTCCAACAGTCCTATGAGAGGCAACGATTACTCTCTCCATTTTAGAAACATAAAAGTAAAGACAGGGTAAGTACCTTGTCCAAAGTCACATAGCTAGTAAATAGTAGAACCTGGATTTGATGCCAGAGTCCATGTTCTTAATCCAGGAGCATGGACTACTTCAGCCTTCCACCAAAATCTGAGTTCCTGTTTGGATAGTATCTTCCACTTTCACTGACACGGTGGTTGTGTTTGTCTCAGTGCTGGGCTTCACACCCAGGGCCTCACACATGCTAGGCAACGGCTCTTCCACTCAGCTACACCCCCAGGCCTCAACATGATTTCAACTAGTATTTTACAAGTTCAAACCGAGGGTGCCTACACTTCATGGGTGAGAAATATGGGTGATATTTAGAATAAAAAGGGACTTGCCCAAGATCGTAAAAGAAAGAATCACAATAGGTAGAAGTCACACCCAGGATTTCTGCCTCTCCTCCCAGAGCTTGTCCCATTCTCTGGGTTACTTCCCTTTGCCTCTGCGACATGCAACAAGAAGCAGGAGGCAGCTGGACCCAGGCCCTGATCTGGTCCCCACCCTCGCCCCGAGTTATAAAGAAGTGATCCTACTAGAGAATCCTGAAGGCAGAAAGTGGAAAGGAAAGAAACTCCAAGAGGAAAAGATTTGAGATTCTTTAATCTGAAATCAGGAAGGGGCCCTGGCCATAGCACTTGTCCTTCCAACATGGTCCATCAATCTTCTTTCCATCTCATTTAATCCTACTAGCTCTCCCTAACACCTCTCCTGAATTCTCCTAAGTAAATACTCCTGTATAGAAGCTTATACTAAACTACAGAGGAGCAGAAATTTTAAACAATGCATATTTGCGTTGAATGAGCTGTTTTAGCAGATCTGAACAGCTGCTCCAGAGCCTCTGCCAAAATTCCACCTCAGCTGGATTCATGTATCAACTCTGCCTCCATGTCACCTTGATTCAGTCAGTCAACCTCTCTGAATGTCAATTTCCTTATCTGAAAAATAGAAAAGAAAATGTTTGATGCTCCTTAAGGTTGTTAGGAGGATTAGAAAGCTCATATGAAAAGGTTCTTACCTCTCTGCATGGCATCTAGAAAATATTTGACCATTGACAGCTATCACTATTCTCAGTTCATCTCTGAGTCATCTTTTCCTATTATATAGAAATGACAGTCCCTACTGACCTTGCAGGTTTATAATATACAGTCATTAATTTATAGCAGGTGGTCAACAAATGTCTTTTTTTTTTTTTTTTCTTTTAATGCACAAGGTGACCAGGTCCCTTAATTCTGACTCCTCTACCATCTCTTCCCCCAAGACTTTGGAACCTAATGCATGAGACAAATTAAATTCCACCCCACTGAGAATAGCTGTAGCTTTGATTCTGCTTTGGAGATTCAGGGGAACCACCGAGGGCTATTTGGAGAACATTACCAGAGACCTGGAGCTTCCCGGCAATTCTGTTTACATCCAAATACCTGCTTCAGCTAAACCCCCCAAACTCACTGAAAAGTGCTCACTTTCTGAAGACTCATCCCTGAGTTTATTAAAGGCATCTTCGGATTTTACTGGAAATTGCTGTTTCTGCAATTTAAGATCCTTTCTTCCTCAGTGCCTAGCAAGGACTGTTTATTTTCTGAACATCATCCTTTGCATCACAGTCTTCTGAATGCTCAAAGACCACACACAAACTCCTCTCCAATGAAAACCATTTTCTCAGGGATCAATGGCACTGTTTTTGCCGATGCATTTCCTATGGGTTTATTGCAACTTGACTTTTTTGATACTACAGGTTTGAAATAGCATAGACTTGGGAGGGGAAAGTGATGTGCTTTTTTTCTGACAGGCCTAGAGAGGCAAGCATATATCTGTCTTCACATAGATTTCCCCTTC
This sequence comes from Glaucomys volans, assembly GCA_020662805.1. NCBI lineage: Eukaryota > Metazoa > Chordata > Mammalia > Rodentia > Sciuridae > Glaucomys > Glaucomys volans. Next base: position 368,459 of record JAJEJO010000290.1, read on the forward strand.
CTAGTTGGAAAGTCCCTGGGAAGCAACAGTTATCACATGTTCATCATTGATAAAGGTGAAAGAGAAGATTGTGAGGACAGGTGAACCTGGATAAATTATTTATCTTATCAATCTCATCTGTAAAATGGGAATAGGATGACCAACTCATGGAGTTATCAGGGAGTTTAAATATTATTACACATAAAGCTATTAGTATAATACTTGGCACTGCAGATCCACTCAATAGGGACTAGCAGTTGTTATTTTTATTTGTATCCTGCTCTAACACCTAGTAGTTGAATACATAATAGGCGTTCTGTAATTATTTTGAATATATAAGTAGATACATGAAGTAATAAACTAGATGAGATGATCATTACCTCAGAGTGCCTTTTAAATGAAAAAGTTAGCAAATTTGAGAAATTAGGTTTTTTCCACAGCATTTGTAAAAGCTCTGTGATGTTTTGCTGTTCAAACATGCCTGCCCTTGTAAAGACAGGGAATATTTTAAGGATGAGAGAACTAAAACAGAAAAGGGGTAAAACGAAAGGCAAATTGAATTCAGAGAAATGTTAATAGAGTTAAATTAATAAATAGTCAAGGTTTACCCAACCCCATATCGTGTTTCGGGAGTGGCCAGGTGGTTCAGCAGGTGTCTCAAACCGCATTTGGAGATGCCCCCCATTATGTTATGGCTCTACCATCTGAGACTCCAAGCAAGTCACTCATCCTCCAATGAATTTTTTTTGCGGGGGGGGACCAGAGATTGAACTCAGAGGCACTCAACCACTGAATCACATCCCCCAAAATAAAATTTTGTATTTTATTTAGAGACAGGGTCTCACTGAGTTACTTAGCAACTTGCTTTGGCTGAGGCTGGCTTTGAACTCACAATCCTCCAGCCTCAGCCTCCCAAGCCCCTGGGACTGCAATGGAGCCTCATTGCCACTGTCTGCATGTGAAGATGCTGTCATGAGGATGTTGTGGGGATCAAAGACAGTCAGGGACTTGGAAGTGACATAAAAACTGAAAGTGTTATATGTGTGTGAATGATTATCACACTGTTCTTAACCCACACTTTCCCATTCTTGGTGCTCCAAATTCCGTCTTGTAATTCCAAAAAGTCAAGGAAACATTTATATCATGAACTGGAGCAGCCCCTTAGAGGGACTTTGCAAATCACTATCACTTGAAAGACTCAATTGACCATAGTGGTTAATAGTGTGGGCTTTAGAGACCAGTTGACTCATGGACTTGCCATTTACCAGTCGCAAGATCTTGGCTAAATATCTGAAAACTAATGTGTCAGCCTCCTCATCTATAAAACGGGGATAATGATGCCATCATTGGGATTACTAGGAAGATTATATATGGTAATGAATATAAGATATCCAGACCATCATAAATTTTCAGGGGTAGCTACTATTACTCTCATTAGCTGATTCCTTATCTTCATCTACTTTGATGCTATTACTATTTCTCCTCAATATTTATACAACTCCCTGCAGCTTCAAATGACCAATCCCTCCTGATTGATGTCATCTTTTTTCCCAAAACTTTTTGTCCAGAAGCTCTGAGCTCCATCCTCTATAAAGATGCCTTTCTGTAGTGTGATTTATCTGATTAAAAAGAAAGCTGCATTGAAGGTAATGAGAGCCATTTGCTCTCCCGTCTAGCTCGTGGAATGCATGCTAATTAGACAGGGCCTGTTAAGAGCTTTTACTCAGGCACGGTAAGCCCCATCGGCCTAGCCTCTGGCACTCACACCTCTGAAAGACCCCCCAGGACTCCTGGTGTACCACGTGGGGTTGCACAATGCCCATTGGCTTACACTGAGAGTTTTTTCACCAAATGATCAGACTGCAGAATGGCAATGAAGGTCAGAGGCACAGGAAAATTTCCTCAAGTGAGACATATAGGGGCCATCAGGGCCAAGTAAGATGGTTGTTTAGGATTATATTGAATGACACTGGGGGCAGGAATACGGGGTTTATGCACAGACATAGGTTTGGCTTAGGTCAGTTGCCCAAGTCATTGCATGAGAAGGTTATATGAATTCTCCTGGAAGAACAAGAGATGACTTCTTCCCCTACTTTCCTACCTTAGATTTCTCCAGAGGACATCAAGTATCTGCCCTAGGGGCTTAAAGGTATCAGGGACAAAGTTCAGGACTTTTTTTACTCCAACCAAACACATCACTGATACCAAATGGCTACGCAGCTAAATCTGGAATTACAGGTACATAGCATCCATTCAACAAATATTTATGAAGCCCTGATCATGCACCAGACTCTGTGTTTCATGAAAACCATGTCTACAAAGGGCCCAGAAAGAAGATTGTGAGAATCATGTTTTCAGAGTCTTGTCTACACAAGACCTTGACGCCCTGATTCTGAGGAAAAAGAAGGTTACTGAACTGAAGGTTGCTCTTGAACCAGAAAAGACTGAAGGCTTCCATGCATCTAGGCTTGGCACATGCACATAGAGCAAGGGGAAAGAAGATGAGAGAAAAGAAAGCATCAGTGCAGTGTGGAAGGCCAGAGCTGGGTAGGTCAAGTCACTGCTCAACCAAGCCTCAATTTTCCTATGTGTAAAATGGGAACAGACATCTCTACCTCTCAGGCTGTTTGGAGGATGAAATGAGATAAAATATGTACTGTGTCTGCCAGAGTTCATAATAGGAATAGTAGGTGCTCAATAAATGTTATTGCTTGTCACTAAAGAAGAAAAACAAAAATGAAGCTTTTGGAAAATAAAATGAGTTGTGTGAGAGATAAGAGTCTCCTCTTCAGACAATCTACAAGTAATCCTACCCTGAAGAGATGGAGCTTGAGGTTCTAAGAGGCAGTTGCAGGGCCAGGACTAGGGGAAGGCAAGTGAGGCACAAAGATTAAGGAGACACTCACTCCAAGGTCTCTGCCAGGGCAGGGCTGGTGCTTCCACAAGCCTGAGAGTTTTCCTTGAGTTTTGCTAGGCACCTCAGTCACCTCATTCAATTGCTGACCCTGCTTTGTGGGGAACACAAAATAAATCAGGAGATTTATTTATCCAGAGGAACAGACTAGAACTGATGATAGTATAAGGGATCCCTAGAGAATCAGGGGCAGAACCAGATAGAATCTCAAGGTTTCTGCCAGCCCCAAGAATCCAGGATTTTATTTTGCTATCAGAAGAGAATCACGTTAAAATGTATATGCTCCTTACCCAGAGAAGGCTCTTTATGGGAGGAGACACAACTGTGGAAGGTGGATCAAAAAGGGGAGAAGCATGTCTTGTTCCATAAGACCCTGGGCTCAGGACATGCCAACTGTGACATTCTGTTCCCAGGGGTACTTAGCAGATCAAGAAGTGAGAGTAATAAAATGTCAGGCACTCCCCTGCTAGCCTAAGCCCCTTACTGAGATCAAATAAATCAGAATTGCACAGCTGGCTGGGAGAAGCCAGATGTTGATCTGATGATGAAACTCAGGCGAGGCCTAGGGTGACCAGCCTGCCCATGCCGTACAGCAAGCACCAACCAGGAATAGGAAACTGATTCAGAACCAGGGAAAGGAAACAAGTTCAGTCCATAAGACCAAGCAAGCAGCCCTGTCTTAGCTCCACTTGCTCCCAGGGGCCTAGAATACCTAGCTCTCTATCCCCCATTCTTTTCCCAAAGACAGAGCCCCTGCAATGCAGCAGGAGAAACCTTTCTCCCTCAAATGCCCAACTCGAACAATGGCAAATGTTGGGTCTTTTTAAAATTGCACAGAAGCTAATATACACAAAGCTCAAAATTTCTCTGATGAATCCCCACCTCCCACCTCCTAAATACTGCCTTCGTCCTCCAAAACACAATACTGGTCTAGTAACACCTCCTAAACCAGGTGTTAACCTTTTATAAGGATTGCTAAAGTACCTGATCTATTCTGTCCACTGAATAAGAAATAATTAGAGGGCAAATGTTATTCAACAAATGATTACGGAATGCTACGACATGCCAGGCACCAAAGAAGACAGGTGAGTTCCATCCACGCAGGGCACTTTTTCAGGTAGGCAGTAGCATATTTAACCTGTACCTGCCCTCATATTCCTTATGCATACAATGGTTGCTTAACAAATCAAAAAGGATCATAGGAGTTTAGAGCAAGAGTCAATGGAAACCAGAAAGCCACTACGCCACAGAACTGTACCTTGGCAGAGACTGATAATCCATCCTGTTATTCCTCCCTGTGGTTCAGCCCCAGAACCATTCTCTCCAACACTCCAGGTAAATTGTTTACCTTGCCTGATCTAATCGCAAACTGCCATTCACAGATGAAGAAACTGAGGCCCACCTCGGAAAAAGAGTGAGACTGAGATGGCAGAGAAAGTTAGATATCCATCCAAAGCTACCCAGGGTTCCTGCCTCATTGCTCTGTGCTTGATTTCACAGCCACCTTGATAAGTGTGTATTAAGAAAATGCCCAGGGAGACCTAGAGCAGGGCTTCCAACAACCTTGGACTAGTTAATCAGGCATCCTCAATACAGAATAAATACCAGTTCATTGGGTACCTCCCTGCCAAGCCAAAGCGGGTGTTTTGGCCCAAGTCAGAGGACAAGTTGCCTGGCGAACAAAGACAATTACCATCTGATGGTGTCTTTGGAGGATCCATTTCCCAATCTTGGCCAGACCACAGTTCAACTTAACCAGATGATAGATGAGACATCAGAATGATTGTTACCATAAATGGGTTGAGGAGGGATACTTTCAGACACACCATAATGATACAGACCAGAGGGTCCCATCCTTGCAACTCCGGTGGACACTCTTATCCCAGCTTCGTCACCTACCTTTGTCCCCACATCCCCACCCTTTTATATACATTAAACTTTTTTCTCTTTTCCAGGTTCTCTCGCCTCTAGACTTTACACAATCAGTTCTTGTTACCTAAAACAATCTTCCTCCCCTATTTCTCCAAGTCAAGTTCATACCAACCTTCAAATTTTATTACAAAAGTCATCCCACCCCCAAACCATCTTGGAACCCCCACCACCAACAGCAATTGAGTGTGCGACTCCTAGGCACACTGAATTCCTCATTGATAGTATAGTGCATGCTTACACATCTCCACTGTCCCACTTTCCTCTTCCTCCCCACTTCCTGCCTCCTTTCCTCTTTAGTCTCTAGCCCCGTAAGTCCCACCTTTGGTGATCCTCACCCTCTTCAGCCCTCTTCTGCCCCTCACCTATCTTTCCTCCACTCTTCCTACCTGACCTCCAGTACTTTCTGCCCAAAGTGAACTAGGCCAATGGAATCTGGGAACAACCCTGCTAAGCCAGAATGGTTCTTGGAGGTGTGCTGCCCTGTAAGGTAGAATTGCGATTGTTCCTCCCCACTCTTTTTGCAAACTCCAGCTCGTTTGAATTCTGATTGACAGTTTCACATTGACTCTCTGTTTCCAATTGATGTTATAACTGGAGAATAAGAATCTGAGCATTGATCTGGCCTTTCTTCCAACAAATTCTTGAGAAATCAGTTGGTTTACTGGAGAGATATCTTGCTTGAGACTGGATGGGGAAGAAACAAGAAAAACATTTCCCCACAGGAGCCTAGACAAAGTCAGATTCTAAGACCAGATGCATGAACAATAGGAGAGAATATTACAGACTCATAAAATGCTGGCTTACAGCTGGAAGACTCTTAGGAGTTATCCCAACCCCCTCACTTTATACCTTGGGAAGCTGGAAGCCAACAGGAGAATTGGCTCACCCAACGTCACACAGCCCCAACATCTTGAGATCACATTGCCTCTAGCCCCTCTGTCAAACTCTACTCCTGAATCTCGCCATGGTCTCTGTCCTTGGGAGCCATAGCCGAATTTCCTTAAATACCAGGTTTTTGGTGTGACAAATCCTGACTAGAGGTGATAGCCATCTAATGGTCCACCCAATGCATCTATCACCATAAGCCTTTGGTGGGGGTCAGAAAATTTGATTCCAAAAGACCTCACTGTCCTTCAAAGATTACTGTTAATCAAAGCTGTCTAAACCAAGCCTGACCCACCCGTTACATTCAGTAATCCCTGAAACAATTTGCATCATTTCCAAATACTTTTATAAGGTCAGAAAATCCTAGTGATTGTTTCATTCCTCAGATTCATTCTGTCCAGCAGCTCAGAGTCCAGAAGCAAATGCTTAAGTCCAACAGAGGTGGCAGGTCCAAATGTGCATGCATGTCCCCTGATGCGTGTTTGCTCTACACAGAGGCAACAGAGCACAGATGCACTATAGGTGGAGGGAGGCTTAAAATAATCCTGTGCAAATTGTCCTGTCTAAATATAGGCAGACATGGACAGGGATTACCAAGTGAGGGAAGTGGCTATTTTGGCATTAAAGCAGAGCCTTTGTATTTGGAACGGAAAAACATTGGGGAACTTTCGGACAAGAACCGTGAGGAATGGGGCGGGTGATTTATTGTTATTGAATACACACAAATAACACTGAATTATTATTGAACCAATTCTCTCAACCATCATTGCATCCAAGCAGGTCTCAGTGAGGTATTAGTATGTCACTAACACCTTCTAACACTGCCGATCTTCCTTTGTAACCTAGCGCAGCCCTCCGATTCAGGACACTGGCAAGAGGCAGCAGCAGCACCTTCAATGCTTCTGGTTTTGCCTCCTTTTCATTAAGCTTGCTGTTATTGTTATCTTCCAGTACAGGGAGCAATACCAGTTTTCCACTTGTGGGTAGTGAAATGTAGTTTCCTTTTTACAAAGAAAAAGTGTAAGTTTAAAGGAAGTAAATGGTCTGGGGATATAGCTCAGTTGGTAGAGTGCTTGCCTTGCAAGTACAAGGCCCTGGGTTCAATCCCCAACACTGGAAAAAATTTTAAAAAAAAAGCAAGACCTTTTAATTTTTTAAATTAAGTCCATCATAGACACAAACAGGAAAACAGTTCTGAAATGATCGTTTACCACTGGTATATGATAAATGGGAAAGATTGGACCAGAGAATCTCAAAATTTCAAAGAATTCTGCTGTGAATCTCTTCACAGAGGATCCTCTGGTAACTTGCAATTGTATCTTCTCCATTTTTAAGTGCTGTAAAATCAAAGTTGTGCTCGTCAGGATAGTGAGAAGTCACGTGTTTTGATGTTCTTCCACACAACAGGATCTAACAAGCTTCAAAAACAAATAACAGACAAAGTCATCTGATCTTTGACAAAGATGCCAAAAACATACATTGAAGACAAGACAGCCTTTGTAACAAATGGTGGTAGGAAAACTGGTTATCCATAAGGAGAATGAAACTAGATCCTTATCTCTCACCTGCATAAAAGTCAATTCAAAATGAATCAAAAACCTGGGACTTAGATCAGAAACTATACAACTCCCAGAGAAAGACATAGGATTGACACTCCAATATGTAGGTGTAGACAAAGGCTTTCTCGATAGAACCCCTAAAGCTCAGGAAATGATGCCAAGGCTTAATAAATGGGATGGCATCAAATTGAAAGCTTCTGCACAGCAAAGGAAACAATTAGGAATGTGAAGAGAGAATGTACAGAATGGGAGAAAACCTTTGCCAGCAACTCTTCTGACAGAGGATTAATATCCAGAAAATATAAAGAATTTAAAAAATCCCACAAATAACCTAATAAATAAATGGGCAAATGATCTAAATAGACTCTTTTGAAAAGAAAAAGTGCAAATAACCAACAAATATATAAAAATATGTTCAATATCTTTAGCAATTAGGGAAATGCAAATTAAAACTACACTGAGATTTTATCTCACACCAATTAGAAAGGTGGCCACCAGGAACACAAACAATAATAAATGCTGGAACCCTTCACAAAAGAGGAAATACGATTGGCCAACAAATATATAAAAAAATGTTCATCATCACTAACAATTAGAGAAATGCAAATTAAAACTACACTGAGATTTCATCTCACTCCAGTCAGAATGGCATTTGTCAAGAATATAAGCAACAATAAATGTTGGCGAGGATGTAGGGAAAAAGGTACTCATACATTGCTGGTGGGACTGCAAATTGGTTCAGCTACTAAGGAGAGCAGGATGGAGATTCCTCAGAAAACTTGGAATGGAACCATCATTTAACCCAGTTAACCCATTCCTCTGTACATACCCAAAGGACTTAAAATTAGCATACCATAGTGATGCAGCCACACCAATGTTTATAGCAGCTCAATTCACAATAGCTAAACTATGGAACCAAACTAGGTACTCTTCAACAGATGAATGAATAAAGAAAATTTGTTATATATACACAATGGAATATTACTCAGCCCTAAAGAAGAATGGAACTACAATATTTGCTGATAAATGGATGGAACTGGAGACTATCATGCTAAGTGAAATAAGCCAATCCCCCAATCCCAAAGGCCAATGTTCTCTCTGATATGCAACTGCTGACCCACAGTAGTTGGGGGCAGTGGGCAGGGGGGTTTCACCATATTGAACAGGGTGGAGTAGGGGAAAGGGGCATGGGAATAGAAGACAGTAGAATGAATTGGACATAACTTCCCCTATGTTCATATATGAACACACAACCAGTGTAACTCCACATCATGTACAACCACAAGAATGGGAAGTTATATACTCCATGTATATATGATATGTCAAAATACATTCTACTGTCTTGTATAACTAAAAATAACAAATAAAAAACATTAAAAATAATAATAAATTCTGGAGAGAATGTGGAGAAAACGGTACACTTCTATACTGTTGGTGAAATTGTGAATTAGTAAAACCACTATGGAAATCATATTCATAATTTCCTCAAAAGGCTATGCATGGAACCACCATATGACCCAGCTTATCATTCCATGGTATTTATCCTGAGGAATTAAAGTCATCATACTACCGTAATGCATGCATACCCATCTTTATAGCAGCACAATTCACAACAGGAAGAGGATAAAGAGTGTGGTATATACACACAATGGAGTTTTATTCAGTCATTAAAAAAGAATAAAATGATGTCATCTGAAGGTAAATGGATGGAACCTGAGACCATTGTTAAGCGAAATAAGTCAAACTCAGAAGGTCAAGGGTCACATGTTTTCTCTCTTATGTGGAAGCTAGAAAAGAAAAAGATAAAGAAGGGTTTTGGGGAAGTATCACAAATATTGAAGGGAGATCAAGAGAGTAGAGGAAAGGGACCAGGAAGAAGGAGAAGGAAAAGAAAAGGGGAAATATCAGGGAATGGTATTGGCCAAGTAATATTGTCTTATTGTGGCATGTATGATATGTAACAACAAATCCCACCATTATTTACAACTGTAATGCACCAATAAAAATATGAAAAAAAAGAAAATTAAAAAAAAAAAACCATAACAGCTATCCTGATTTAGTCTTCATCATTTACAAAAGGCCCTCCCTTATGTTGTAGCATTTCTGTAAGTCAGCTCTTGAAAATCTGAGTTCTTAACCCTAACTCCCCATTAAAGTACTGTATGGCCAGGCGCAGCATGCACACCTGTAATCCCAGCGGCTCAGGAGGCTGAGGCAGGAGGATGGCGAGTTCAAAGCCAGCCTCAGCAACTTAGTGAGGCCCTAAGCAACTCAGTGAGACCCTGTCTCTAAATAAAATATAAGAGAGGGCTGGGGATGTGGCTCAGTGGTTGAGCGTCCCTGGCTTCAATCCCCCATACCAAAAAACAAATAAAGTGTTGTGTGACCTGAGCCAGTCATTTAGCCTCTCACAGTGTTTGCCCCCTCCAGTTCACCTCGGTGTCAGGGTGTTCAGTGAGCCAATGTGCAGATGACCAGACTGCAAACCTTGCTGCAGACATGCAAGCTAGAATAACCAGAGGCCTGAATGGCTGCAGTGGGGGATTCCAGTATTAAATGGCACGTTATGCTAATAGCAAATGGTCTGGGATAATTGGGGACGAATTCATTCTCCCACTGAACCGCCTAATAGGATTCAGGCTTATGAAAGAGGCCTAAGAGCCAAGAGGTGGCTTGTGCTGTGGTCGCTGCTAGGTGGAGTGCTGTGTCCCCAAATCTGATTATCAGAGATGAGGGGCTGCAGAGAGAACAGGAGCATGATGGTGCTTCACGACCACCACTCTGAGAGAGGTTCTAGAAGAGAATCAGAGCAGCAAAAGGTCTCAAGTCACCCACTGTGTGCCTGGACCCCTTTGCTCCTCAGAGCTGCAGAGCATGACTGGGGAAAAGGCTGGGATGGCGGTGCTGACGGCAGGACCCGGATAGAGGGTTTAGCCATGCAAGGTCCATGATGCAGCCGAAGGCAGTGTGAGAGAAGCCCTCAGGCTGGCCCTGAACTAGTAGACACACACACACACACACACACACACACACACACACAGCATGGGGAAGACAATGTATGGAGGGCCTCCTGTGTTCCAAGAACTGTACTGGATATTGTTTACCGGTGCTATCTTGTTACTCCTTGTGAAACTAATGTGATAGATGAGAAAACTAAAGTTCAGAGAGGTTACATAACTTTCACCAAGCAACACAGCTAACTAATAACAGGTAGAATTGATTTCAAATCATCTGTTCTTTTTCTCTTCTTCACTATCTTATATCTCATAGTACATATCAAAAACAAGCACAGGTAATGTACACACCACAGACGTACATCTACAAAGGCATTTTATACATTCATACCCTGTACCCCATGCATACATACGCCCACATACACTCACAAAAATGCCCATACCCAGTGCCACTCTTATCACAAACACAGGTGTTCATAGTTTTGCACATATAGACTTATGTAACCCAATCCACCACACATCCACAAACACTCTGTGCATACTCTAACCCCAGCACACATACTCACATCTGTCCATCTGTATACATAACACACATCATATCCATGGCACCATGAAACCTACCACGCCTCAGAAATTCACCTGCATCCATAGTCACACACAGAAAAATGCACCTTTCCCTCATCCTGTCCATCAGAACTAACCCTTCAGGATATAAATAAGGTATCTTCAGATTACTAGCAGGAGTGTCTAATCCTAGAATAGCTTCTAAATCTTCAAAAGAATACCAGATGGTGTCAGTATTTTTATGATTGTGTAAAACAGAGTAATTATTTTTAAATCATTAATCCATATATAAATATTTATGAACACTTCCTATTAGCCAGGATATTTGATTAAAGTGGCATCTTATTCATTCATTCATTCACTGTGCAATTACCTAGCACCAATTAAATGTGAGGCATCATGGAAGACACAGTGGGGATTAAGAGAACAAATAATAAATAAAACCACCACGATTCCTGCTCTTGAAAGACAAGCACAAATAACTATGTTACAAGTAGCCTGACTTGTGCCTTGAAGGACCTGGTAGGTGAGGGATGAGCGAGGAGACAGGACAAGGAGAAAAGATGGCCCCAAGGCTTCTAGACCTAGTCCAACATAGTCCCTGGGAGAACAGGAAGATATTGGCACCAACTGGGGAAATGGGATCTGAAAGGGCAAATGTGGGAAGGAGACTGTGGCAGTCACAGGTAGACTTGAGGCACAGGCAGGACATTGAAGTGGACATGCCCTGCCGGTGCTTGCAAATGAGGAAAGGGCTTTCAAGGGAGAGTCCAGAGTGGAGATAGAGATTGGCAAGTCATCCTTGAGAGCAGATCACTTAAACACTTACAACTGATGAGATCAGAAAAGGAGCTGAGGAGAAGAACAAGAGACAGTGAGAAGGAATCCTTGGGGAACACCATGTCCTACTTAACTGCAAGACAGAGGCTTCCATCTCACACACACACTCACGCACCTCCATCCCTGCACCTCCTTCAACACATCAGCCCCACAAGCACACAGCAGGGTTGCACATAACTCCAGTTGTACCCGGGGGTCCTTTCAGTGTTAGGAAAGTTCAGTGGCCCAAGCAATCCTATGATTGTTCTTCAACCTTGAGCCTCCGATCTTGGCTCTTACTGAAATCTGTGCACCTTTGAGAGTTTGTCAGGCAGAGGGTCACTGTTCCTAGACATGAGTGATTCATACTATGAGGACCTGAAACTGCTTTTTTGAGGGAGTGGGGGACAGAAATGATGTGAGGCATTCCCAGGAGTTTGATTTCAAGTTACCCAACTCTGGAGACATGGGTCACTGATTTACTCTGGAATCTGTTAGGCCCTTCTGTTAGCTAGGTATCAACTTTTCCAATGAGGCATTTTTTAAAAATGTATGTTGCATGAGATAGTAGCCCCAGAAGCCTAAGCATATAAATTTGTTAAAAGTTCTGTGTAGACCTGAGCTACCTGGTTAGATTTGTATTCTCAAATGCATTTGACTTCGGGAACTTTTTAATTTTTTTTTTTAAATCAGTGACTGATTCCGAAGAGAAACCTGGATTATTCTCTGTCCGAGGTTCTTTTGATTGTGTTGTTCCATGAGCCTATGAGAGTGCAGATATCCAAAACCCAGGCTGAGATTGCCAAAGGGTTAACCCTTCAGTCTCGTCCCCTAGGGAAACACAGCAGCCAAGTATGATTTCCTCCAAATCCCAGCGATGACACCTTACAGGAGTCAGTGGTTTTTCAGCATCAGTCAGATACCTGGCTGTCTGCCAGAATCCCACAGAGGCTTATATTTGGGTTAGGTAAACGATTTAGCCTGGGCCTTACCTCATTAGAGACCCATATGACCTGTTCCTCAGGGAAGAGCACTCCATCGGTTCCACAGGGCTGGACAAGGCTGGGATCTGATCCCCACCTGAGAAAGGGTCACCATTAATCTTTGCTTTTCTCTCACCCTTCTTAGCCTTGCTGCCTCTAAGGAGGCTGAAGCTGCCCGCTCCGCGCCCAAGCCTATGTCACCCTCGGATTTCCTGGATAAGCTGATGGGCAGAACTTCTGGATATGATGCCAGGATCAGGCCCAATTTTAAAGGTAGAGGAAAAAACAAAACTTCTTTTCAGATCCATAAGAAAATGCTTTCCTGGATTACAGAAGCAAGCAACATGGTATTTGTGCAGATGGTAAAAACATGATGAAATCCCATGACTCTTTCTCTATCCAGGACAGACATTGCTAATCAATTCAGTCTCCTCTCCCACCAACCCCAGACAAAGCCTCAGAAAATCTGACTCAACAGTACCTCTGGCTACTAGAAGTCAATAAGTAAATGAAGATCTATTTGCTGCTTCTGGTGTAGACAGAGGATAAACACAGAAGGTGGAGAAACAAGATCTAGTGTTGGCTCAAGCACAAATTTACTCTGAAATAAGCTTCACCCCCTCTCTGGGAGATGTGGTTGGCGACACCTGCAGTTTTTGAAACATATGCTTCATGGAGCTTTGGGGCTTCCACCAGGTACCCCAAGACAGAGCAGCAGAGGGAATGATGAGCAAGTCCACTTCAGCTTTCTTCCAAGAAGCTCCAGTTTCATTTGTTTTAGATAAAGGCCTTCCAACTGGAATTCATCTGCTGAAAGGTTCCCATGGAAAAAGTAAAATAATAGGAAATGTTGAAATTATAGACAAAATGGGGTGCGGCCTTCTCTGCATGGAGAGGCCTCCCCTTAGTCCCAGCCCATAGGTGTCCTGTAGGAATGTTGGCACTGTGTTTCTAGATAATCCAGTAGTCTGAGAAGGGCCAAAATTCAAGAACTTCATTAGACTAACTCCTAAAACATGTCAATTCAAAGGAAGCATGTTCAAATTGCAAACCCTAGACCAGGTGATCTGAGAAGGTTCTTTTAGCTCTCAATGTCTATAATAAGAGAACAGTCCTCTATGTTCACTGAGGCCTTGAAGGTGTAATTACCTTAAACTGCCTAATTCAAGTTTGGGGGTCTTAATGACCTTCCTCCTGGCACCCCAGCAAAAATCTTATTCCAAGATTTTTGTCTGCAATCAACTTCCAAACTAATTCCTGCTTCCAGATGCCCTTCCTCACTGCTCCTTTGGGCTCAAGTCCAAGAGCAAACGAGGGCTGTGACAGCTATAACGGCTTTCTAATGTTTGCTCAGGTTCCCCCTGTTCTCCAAGTCCCCTTCTCAGAGTGCTCTATCCACAAGGCTCTGCAAACAGAAAACAATCCATGAGATGCACTCAGGTTTGTGTTTGGACCCACCTCCCACCCCTGTTTACCTTCGACTCCTTCGCTTCCCCTGCCCCTGCCCCTGCCCCTTGCTTCTGAGGCCACAGCTTCCATCATCATTAGCAAGACCTTGGCTCCCCCAAGGACAGGTGAGTCAGGACTGAGGTTGCCCGCACAGCACAGTTGACCTAATCCCTTCACCAGGGTCACAATCTCAAATACCTACAGGCCAAGCAAGAATTTTTCATGAATGAAGCAGGATGGGGATGAGAAAAACAAGACGCAAGCTAATCTAAGGGTGGTTACTTTTTGGCTCCTGCCTATGGTGGCAGCTGTCAGGAAGGAATGCAGGCCCTGGGATGCTGGGCCTTGAGATAGGACTTGAATCTAGGGTTTTATGTGATATTCTCTAAATTGACAATTAAATCACCACCTTTAGAAACATCATTGACCCAAACAAAGGGATGGAGAATGGGCTATGACCCTCCTCCACTATCCTCTGCCACCAGTGGTTTTTTTTTTTAGGGATTCCAGTCCGACACGCCCCCTGGTGGACTCTCTCAGAACTCCATCCTGAATACAGGAGACATAGTCTTGCTCTCCTGAGAAAGACTCCTTCATTTGTTCAATGTGGGTGTGCCCAGGGTCTGTCAGTTATCTGGGCACATGGAAGGCCCCCAGTAAATCTTCCATAGATGAATGAAGGACCCAATGAGCCAGAAAATATGTTAGGTGAAGGCTTAGAGCAGTTAAATGAATTTCCCAAGCCATGCTGTCAAGACCAGGGACTTTAATCCAGCTACTGTGACTTGGTTCTTTATGTAATGTTTGTTTGTTCATTTATTTATTTACTTACTTAGCAGGATTTTTTTTTTTTTTTTTTTTGGCGGTGCTGGTGATTGAACCCAGGGCCTTGTGCTTGTGAGGCAAGCACTCTACCAACTGAGCTATATTCCCAGCCCAGCAGGAATATTTTTAAGAAATAAAATTATTTCATCCATACCACCAAACCAGGGCCCTTCCCCTTCCCGCTCTGAGAATCTTAGAATACTTGAACCCAAAATCAACATAGAAAAATCTCCTAGGCCACTTCTAATCCTGCATGGGCTCTAACTCCTTTACCCTCCTCCTCACTTAAGTGAGGTGCAGCTTTCTGAAGCCTCACTCCAGGAGGTGAAGGAAGGGATTGCTACCTTCTCTTGTGGTGAGGGCTGAAAGGCTGATAAGAAGAGATATCCTGTCCCTGAGCCCCACGATCCCCTTTGCATTTTCAACTAGGCACAAAAAAGATTCCCACCAGGCATGGTGGCATACACCTGCAATCCCAGCACTTGGGAGGCTGAGGCAGGAGGATCACAAGTTCAAAGCTAGCCTCAGCAACTTAGCGAGGCCCTAAGCAACTCAGTGAGATCCTGTCTCTAAATAAAATACAAAATAGGGCTGGGGATGTGGCTCAGTGGTCGAGTGCCCCTGGGTTCAATCCCCAGTACCATCAAGAAAAATAAAAAAAAAAAAAAGATTCCCCAAAACCCTAGACAAACCACAGGGCTCCTGAAAAGCCACGTAGATCAGGCCCCGGATGACCTCCACACATAGGGAGAAGCGGCATCTCTTGGAAACTCCGCAGAATGATTAATCATTCAACAGTCTCCTTCAGGCATCATAAATTCCCCAGCTCTTAACCCTCCTAAAGCTAAGCGTGGCCAGGAACCACAGGCATGATCCACAGAGCCCAGTGGTAATGCAAATCATGCTACAGACGTAAAGCACTGAACCTGGACTCGAATCTTCCCCTATGTATGTGATGTGTATGACCCTGAATAAATCATTTACGGTATCTGGGCCTCTGTTTTTCAGCATCTGTAAAAATTATCCAGTAGGACTAGGCCTTTCCAGCTCTGATGTTCTGCACCTAAGAATTTGTGGATTACCAAGGCTCCCAGGATCAGGGACACAGCCCGATGCAAACACAAACACAAAAGCAAAATTAAACTTTAATATTTAATGAAATATATACATT